>CM019238.1:580124-607509 GCA_009741485.1 Malurus cyaneus samueli | reverse complement strand
CTCCACACCTGATGAGAAAAAACTCTTTGAGTTGAGGCAGGGGAGGCTTAGGTTAGATATTTGGAAAAAATTCTTCACCAAAAGAAAGTTGTCAAACATTGGAACAGACTTGTCCGGGAAGTGGTGCAGTCACCACTTCTTGTTAAATTGTTGTTAAAAGATGTGGGCAGGTGGTTTTGGTTCTGGTGGTGAACATGGAAGTGCTGAGTTAACGTTTGAACTTGCTCTTAATGGCCTCTTCCAACTCAGAGGATCCTGTGATTATCCACAGAGTTTTAGGAGTTTAGGCACTGTGCAAGAATGTCAGTACTAATCCAATCCCAATCTCAGCAGCCAGACTTCTCTATAGTCCCAACAAATATACGATGCCACCAGTCCACATGTTACTGTTCTGATTTTTATTTGGTGGTGTTCTTTTTGTAAACCGATTTTGTCATCTGTTGATCATGGCTAAAATAAGTCCCTGCTTCCCTCTCCACAGTTTTTGTTTCTTACAGAAATGTGTTTGGCTGTCTTACAGCCTGGTAGGCACCATCTTGCTCATAGGATGTAATTGGATTGAAAATAAACTTGTGTTTGCAGTGTTCTGCTCTGTGGGTAATGACTGCAAGTCATCCCTGCTTTTTGGTGTCAGCTGTTGCCTGACCCCCCCTCTCACCCCACCGCCTACCCCCCCCCACCACCCCCTCCCCTCCACCCTCCACCCGTGACCCGCCCCCTCCCACCCCCTAAGGAGCAGCCCCGGGCCATTTCTGTGCCATGACTCACTCTCTGCCACCGCCGAGCGGCACCGGGACAACCACCGGGACCCCTCCCCGCCGGGACAGCCCCTGCCCGGCCCCGGGCACACCGCGGGGCGGGACAAGGGCAGGCCGAGCTCCGAGGAAGCTGCAGAGAGGAGGGAAATACAAGGGAATGTTGACTGAGAGCCCCTTCATCTCCGGATCCTCCAGACACTTCCCCCAGGATCCGTCTCCTCCACGGGCTCTGCAGCGGTGCTGCTCCAGCAGGGGAAAGGGGAGAACAGAGGGTCCCAGCGCCCCGCAAAATACTGCAGCTGCCGGAGAAATATTTCTTTTATCCAGCCAGCTCGGAGTCCCCTGGGCCGTGGAGCTCCACCTATTGCTGCCCTGGACGTGCTGGTTTGAGGTAAAACTCACACTGGAGAAAACCCCTGATTCCAAATGAAAGCCTTCAGAGCAATGGGGAGTCTCCCACCCACCTCGGAAAGAGCCCTCAGGTGCCAAAACACCCTATGAGAATCCTGGACCTGGTGTTTGGGGGAGGTTCCTGCCCCGCAGCTGCCAGCCCTGGCTGTCCCTGAGCAAACTGAAACAGCCCAGCGGCACAGAGCGCTCCCAGACACACCGGGAAGGGTTTCCTGGAGTCCTGACAGCTCCGCCGGGAATGGGCAAATGGAGCTGCAATCCCCGGGAAAGCCTCGTAGAGGAAGGGAATAGATAAACTGCTCCAGCACAATCTGGGAGGTGATGCATGGAGCTCCTTCATCCCGTGGATCCTATCCCATGGATCCCATCCCATCCCATCCCGGATCCAGACCCCCAGTGTGGAGCTTTGCTGACTGACATGCCCCTGGGCACAAATAACACCCTTGGACACTTCAGCTTCACCATTCCTGCTGTGATGCCATTTCTTGCAGTGGATAGCGAGGAGGGACGTGCAGAACACATCAATACAGGGTTAGAGGGACAGGCAAGGGAGCAGCATGGGTGAAAAAAAATGTAAATATCAGTATTATTTGAGTTTTTGTGATGTTTTCATCTGTATCTGTGTAGTTCCTGCTGTAAATAAACCCCAGTGTGTCCTCCCTGACCCACACATCTGGGGGATGTTTTGAACCCTGGTTTCTGACTGTATTTCCATTATTAGAGGTGGTGCTGGCCCAGCTGTCCCCGATCCCACATCCTTCCCAAACCCCCTGCACTCCTCGAGGTTGGGGTTTTGCCCCGCTCCAGGCACCCCAGCAGAGCCACCCCCAGCTTGTAGAATCACCTGGACCTGAGGGTGTTTGGCACTGGCTAAAGGAATTTTAAAAAACGGGGAAAAAAAGGGGTTTTGTCCTTGGCACAGGAGGCTCAGGCATGGCTGATCCCCACGGACTGGTGGCAGCTCCTGGCACGCTGTGATCCTGGCTGGAGTGGCACAGGGGGTGGCATGCAGGGCCTCCCCACCCTCCCAGGGAACAATTCCTGCCCAATATCCCACCCATCCCTGCCCTCTGGCAGCTCCTGTCCTTCCAGCCTGGCCCCGGTGTGTCCCAGGGCCCCGGGGGCTGTGACCGGAGCTGTGGGTGCTGCAGGCTCAGGGCACTGAGCTCTGGCTCATCTCCGTGTTTTCCCCAGTTGTGTCCCCAAAAAGTGCCCCAGGCCCCCAGGCTGCCTCGGGAGAATTTTGGGGAGACCCAGCTCAGCGTTGGACATGATAATAGAACAAAGGGGGACAGTTTGAAAATGAAGAGGGGAGATTCAGGTGGGATATTGGGAAGGGGTTCCTGGCTGGGAGGGTGGGCAGGCCCTGGCACAGGGTGCCCAGAGAAGCTGTGGCTGCCCCTGGATCCCTGGCAGTGCCCAAGGCCAGGCTGGACATTGGGGCTGGGAGCAGCCTGGGACAGTGGGAGGTGTCCCTGCCCATGGCAGGGGTGGCACTGGATGGTTTAATTTTTTTCCAATTTTTTCCAGTTTAAGGTTTTTCCGATCGAACCCTTGTGGGATCGTGATTCCGTGAGCTGCAATAACGGAGCTCTCCCTTAGAGGTCAGCCCAGCACCAAAACTGGCCCAAGATTCCCCACGGAGGGATGCGATTCCCGCGAAGAGCCGGGGTTTGGCTACAAAGGGTTCAGGGTGAGCTGGGGATGGTCCTGCAGCCCCTCCCCTGTTCCCACAGGGCGTTCCCAAAGCCGAGCTCTCCCGAATTCTGGCTGCTCTGAACTCCCTCTCTGCCCCTTGCTCGGGGAAAGCCTGGCCGGCTCCAGATTTAGGGGAATATGGGATTTTGGGGACCTGGTCCTGCTGCTGTGAAATTTTCCATGCCCAGAAGAGCCAGAACATCCTCTTGGAGCTTTTCCTCCTGGCTGAATTCCTCCTTCCCTCCTCCCTTCCAACAGATATGGCTCAACAAAGAGACACCTTACCAAAAAATTTTTTAACAACCGTAAAAAAAAAAAAAAAAAAAAAAAAAAAAAAAAAAAAACCCAACAAACCAAGAACAAAAAGCCCAACAATCAAACAAAAACCTCACTAAAATCCCACCAAAACAAAAAAAAAAAAAAAACAAAACACCAAACAACAACAAAAAAACCCACCAAAAAAAAAAAAAAAAATAAATACAACCCCAAATAAATACAACCCACCAAAAAAAAACCCTTACCAAAACCCGCAAAAAAATTTTAAAAAAAATCCTTTATGGACAATTCCTGCGTCAGAAAGAAAATTGCTCTTCTTTCTTTGTTGTTTGGGGTTTTTTTTTCCCCAAATCCCTCCAGCTTTAAACAGATTTCATCATTGTTCTAAAAATAGAGGGATTATAAATAATCCTCAGCATGGAGCGACGTTTGGGAAGTGGCACCGGGGGCTGGTGGCAGCTCCAGAGGGCTGAACCTTGGGGCTGAGCCTTGGGGGAACCCAGGAACCCCAAAACGGTGGCTGTGGGGTGTGGGGACATTCCCAGGACCGGATCCCAGGACAGGCTGAACCAGTGGGAGCCACCAGCACAGAACTGAGCCCAAAAATGGATGGATGGGATGGGATGGGAATGGGATGGGATGGATGGATGGGATGGATGGGATGGGATGGGATGGGATGGGATGGATGGGATGGGATGGGATGAAGAGGCCATAGAAACAGGGAAGGAACAAATCCAGCTGTCCCAGGGGTGACAGTGAACCGCTAGAAGGACTCCAGGTGACAGAAGGAGTTGGGTGCTGCCACCAAGGTGACACAACAGCTGCCCCACCTTAGGAGCAGAGGGTTGCAGAGTGAGGATCTGCTCCCAGTTCAGGCTCACAGGGAGTGTCCCCAGCCCCTCCCCATGGCACAGCAGCCCCGTGTCCCTCCAGCTCGTCCCCCCTTTCCCTCAAGCCAGGCTGGCTGGGATGTGGGACAGCCTGGAATGGTGAGAGCTGCCCCTGCCCATGGCTGGGTGTGGAATGGGATGAGGTTTAAAATCCCTTCCAACCCAAACCATTCGGTGACCATTCTGTGAAGCACAGCCTGAGAGTGCAAACCGAGGGTGACCCAAACCCCACAGAGAACAAATAAAAATAACCACCCTCACAAAAACCCCAAAACAGCCAAATGCACGGAGCTCCAGTGGTGTTGGGGTTTGGCAGCTCATTTTGGGATCCCCCCCGGCAGAGCCCCTCTCCAGCACAGGCTGGAATGGGATTTAAAGAGAAGGCAAATGTGTGCTGCTGCTGCTGCTGCTGGGGGGATTCAGGGCCGGGATTATCCCAGCGGGATCCCAAGGAGCAGATGCTCGTCCCGGCTGCCCAGCCCCGCACAGGGGAAGGGCCAGAGCTGCCAGAGCTCAGCCTGGGCGTCTCCAGAGGGAGGTGGGAGCTGCTCAGAGGCTCCGCTCCTGTTCCATCCTCAGCACCAGCCTGGCACCCTCAGCTTGGCCCCAGCCTTGTCCCAGTGAGATCATTTCAGGAGGAGCAGCCAAAGGGAATGATGGGCCCAGCAGCTCTCCCCACACAGACACAGGTCTGGGTCTATTCCTCTGCAATGGGATGGGAATTGATCCCAGATCCAGCCCTCTGGATAAAACACAAATTAACCCCAACAGCTCATTCCCTGCAACAATCCTGGACCATCCACAGTCCTGCTCCTCTCTGGCTCTGCCTGTCTCCAAGGTAAAACACCATTTTCCATTTGTTCCCATCTCTGCAGACTTCAGGGGCACAAAGGGTTTTCCTGGCCAGAATTTTCCCCCATGACACAAATCACCTTCAGCAGGTCCTGACTGAGCCGTGGATCCTCTGTGCCTGATCCCATTGGCTTTGTTTGCCTTTGGATGAGGATTTATCCTGGTGCTTGTCAAAACTTTCCCACCCCCAGAGCAGAGAGTTCTGCTGTAAAGGGAGGATGGAGGTGAAATCAGATATCCAGAAATCAAAACCCAGAAATCAAATATCCATCAATTAGACACCCAGCAGTGATAGCCTGACCAGGCCATGCAGTGGAAGTGGAGTCAGAAGAGCCTCACAAACACAAACCCCCAGCAACTGCCGTGATTAATGGCTGCCTGTTAATTACCAAACCTGGCAGGAAATGGGGCCAGGCTGGCTCTGAGGCTCTGGAGGGATCCAGGGGTGCCAGACCCGGGGAAACTTCTTGGTACTTGGTTGGAAAAGCCCTCAGAGACCACGGTGTCCAACCATGCCCAGCCCTGCCAAAGCCACCACTGTCCCATGTCCCTCAGTGCCACATCCACGTGGCTGATAAATCCCTGCAGGGATGGGGGCTCCACCCCTGCCCGGGGCAGCTGTGCCAGGGCTGACAGCCCTTCCAGGAAGGAATTTCCCCAATTCCCCTGCCCTCCCCTGGCCCAGCCTGAGCCGTTCCCTCTCCTCCTGTCCCTGTTCCTGGAGCAGAGCCCGACCCCCCCGGCTGTCCCCTCCTGTCAGGGAGTTGTGCAGAGCCACAAGGTCCCCCCGGAGCCTCCTTTGCTCCAGGCTCAGCCCCTTTCCAGCTCCCTCAGCTGTTCCTGATGCTCCAGACCTTTCCCAGCTCCATTACCAGCCCCTCCAGGTCCTTGTTGGGGACATCAGAGCCGTGCTCAGCCCCGTTTCAGTGTCACAAACCTCTCCGTGTCTCTTCACGGAGCAAAGCTCTTGTATTGTGTCGGTGCTTTTCAAATCACTTTGGAGAAAAAAAAAGAAACACTTCAAAGTGTGAGAGACATTCCCGTGATGACAACCGACTTCCAGAGAGGTTTTATTCAGCAGGAACTTGTTTGCAGCAAACGAGTCGATTTGTATTTACAAGGAGGCAATTAGAGCTGCAGGTTTGAAGCATTCCCGGTGGGATGGGCCATCCCAAGCGCTGATCCCGCTGTCCTCATCACAGCTTCTGCTGCTGTTCATGCTGCGGCAAGGTGGTGGGAGAAGAAAACAGCCCGGGGACAAAGTGAAATCCATCTCCTGCATCCCTCTGGGCTCCAGGACCGTCCTCTGCTCACCTGCATCATCTGCCGGAGCTGGGGGTGAAGCCCAGGGGAATATTCCAGGGAACCACCGACCACGAGGCTTTAAACACCCGCAGTCCTGAGCCAGAAATTCCCTGGATGAGCCCAGTCCTTGCCAGGGGCTCCCGGCTTTGCCGTCGCCCTCGCAGCTTTTGCAGGCTCGGAGCTCGAAGCGGGGTCAGGAAAGGCAGCCCGGGGCTTTGGGGAATGCTCTTGAAGCCAGGACGCGTTTGGGATGCAGGGAGGGGAATTGGAATAACAGCCTCGCGGGCTGCGAGGAGCTTGGATGGGATCGCGGCTCCAGAGGGGGAATTTGAAGCCTGAATTTTGAGCTCATGACCCAGGAACCACCGGGGCACACAACGCTCCCCCCTGCCCAGCCTTTCCACAGGGATTTTGTCTCCTCCGGCCGAGTTTTCCAGCCGTGGCAGTGCTGGCCCAGCCTCACATGCCATTTTTCCCAGCTGATTGCCTTCTAGACTCTTCCCGTATTTAAAATGAAGGAAAATAATCAGGAGTCATCCCTCAGCAGCTGCCGGCTCCCGCCCTCTGCCCTTGTCCTGCCTGGGGCAGTTTTTCCCCTCTCTAAATTCAATTAGGGATGCTCAGGAGCCTCATTCTCCCGGAGCCCGGGGCTGGTGGCCTCTCCCCCGAGCTGGTCCCTGTCAGAGATGTCCCCAGCTGCTGCCTTTGTCCCGGCTGTCCCCAGCCGAGCAGGTCACAGCAGCGGCTCCCTGGGAGGGCTGCTGGGGACAGAGCAGGGATGGAGCTGCCCAGAGCCCCCTCCCCCAGCTCTGATTTCGGGCAAAATCCACCGGAGCTGTGACAAACAGAGTTGCCCCAGCCAAAACTGCTCCTGGGCCAAATGAAGTTTGTTTAACCCCAAAGGAGCAGCCACAGCCTCACCCCACTGAGCTTCGAGAGCCGCGGGAGGCTTTTCCAGGGGCATGGGGGGAGGTATTCCCAGCTGAAACGCAGGAGGAAACAACATAAAGAAATAAATATTAAGAAATATTAAAAAGCAGCCCCTGTTGGAGCGGACAGCTGGGTGGGGCGGCCGTGAGCCCTCTCGCTGTGGGGTCACAGGGGGAGGATGTTTGCACGGGATTTTGCAAACGCTCCGTGGGTTTCAGGCACATCTGGTGGCCCAGGAGCAGAACCCGTGGCCGTGACGGAGCCGGTTTGCTCTGAAATGGAACAGCGATGGATTCAGGCCGGGAATGGAAAGCTCTCCAAGGTGCAGCGCTGGGGAGGGCACAGCCAGCAGGGAGGGGGCTCTGATGGAAACTCGGCAGTTCCAGAGAGGAGCCTGAGGAGCTCCGGGACAGTGCAGGAGCAGAACGAGGAGCAGCACAGGTTCACAAACCCCAGGGCAAGGCTCTGCCCTCCCCTCCAGCTCGATGGACGGCTGGGAATCTCCAATGGATGTGGTGGGAAAGGACAAAGCCTCCCCAGGGCATCCCCGGCTCCTCCGGACTCATTAAGGCAGCAGCTCATCAGGCTCTACAGATAATTACAGCTTCTTACAAATTCAATTTCTGCCAGGGAGAGGAGGGGAGGAGGACTCCTCTCCTGAGTCTTCCAATGGATTCTGAAATCCTGGGAGATACTTGAGGAACGCATGGAGCAAGATCCCAAATGAAACCATCCCTCCCAGCCCTTCTCCACCATCCCAAGGGATGTCCCAGCCAGGTGGGGTCACCTCAGAGCCCGGGGATCTCTGCCCTGTCACCCTCCTCACCCTGGCACTGCTGGAGCCCAGAAAAAAAGAGGGAAAATCTCCCTCTGGAGCCTTAAAAGATGGATATTTTCCAGGTCTCGTTTAATGACACAGGGGTTGAGGAGCCTTAACATGTTCCAGAAGATCTCTGTTGCCTTTTCCCATGGAAAAATCACCCTTGCTGGCCAATAACTAACAGATAGGAGAGGAGGGGAGAGAAAAACATTAAATCAAGGATAAAATAGTCAGGAAAACATCAAATCACAAGTGAAATCCAATGTTCTCTAAAAATCTGCAGTTTATTCATTAGAATTCAGTGAAAGGAACATTCATTTTAAAACACAATCAATACATTAAAAACTTGGAAGGACTAGTAGCAATGAGAGCAGAAGGAAACAAAAACCCCCAAATTCAGACAGGTTGGTCACCTGGGAGGAGCTGCCAGCCCGGCAGCGGGATGGGGCAGCCAAGGACGAGGGTTAATTCCTTATTTCCTTAGAACTGAGAGGCTTTTTTGGATTTTAATTTCTCACTTCACCCAAGGAGAGCTTTAGGGTGACTCAGTGTGGGTGAGAAGAGCAGGAGGTCCCAGCTGGAGAGGAGAGAGCCTGGAATTCCAGGGCAGAGGGAATGTGGAAGGTGGGTCTGAGTGTCCCGGGAATGTTTGCTGAGCAACCCTGTGCTAGGAATGGGCAAAGCCAACCAAGAAACCTTTTAAAAGCACCATTAGGTGACAAGTTATCAATTAGAAGACGTAAAAATCTATGCAGAGCTAAATCCGTGGCAATTGCCATCTCTGCTGGGGGAGAAAAATGGGGGGAAACGTGGTTTGGGCTGGATTTTAGCATTGCAGAAGCTCTTCTCCCCTCTGGTTCTAAAGCTCAAGGCAGTATCAGCACAGGAAGATGCTGCAGTGATGCAGGAGCACAGGGCTGGAGCTCCCTGGAGGAGGGAGGAGGGGAAGCTGGCGAGCCCTGCTAATCCCAGGATTATTCAAGGAACAATCCTCAGGCACCAGGGCAGAATCCCAGCTCCCACCCCGGCCAGGGAGCACCAAGGGCACAGGAAACCTGTTCAGGATGCACCAACCAACAGCATCTCCTGCACAGGGATGGAAGAAAAGCCCCAGTTTTGGATAAAATAACATCAGCAGACGGCAGGGAAAGCCTCAACTGAAACCTGTGGGCTGTTTAACAACACTTTGAGGGAGAAATCACCAAAAGCCACAAATTCAGATGAAAAACAACACTGAAAAGCAAAGAAGGGACAGCTGAGTGTGACAGAGGAGGGTTAAGGAGGTCTCAGGTGTGTACAAAGTGTGTGTTGGTGGAGCTGGGAAGAGCCCCCAGCCCATTCCCCGGGGAGCAGGGTGGGATCCTGGCACGGCAGCAGCAGGAATGGCCTTTTCTCCATCAGAAAAGCAAACCACGCCACTCGGAAAGACAAGACACACGAGTAAAAGAACAGTCTGTAAAATTTCCCCATGATTATAAAATGCAAAACTATACAAAAATAGAGAAAATTGACCGTTTTCTTGTGTGTATAAAAACAAACGAACAAAAGAAAACCCCAAAGTCCCCAGAAAGCAATACAGAACCTCTTGGTAGGCCGACCACAACGGCAGTGGTTTCATCCCAACTCCACAGCCCCAATTCCTCCCTTCAGGCAAGGCCTTCCCTGCAAGGGACAGGCCAATTCCTCGAGTTTTTCCTAAATATCTTGAAAGGACAATCTGCTGTTCCTGACTTTGAAGGTTTCTGGTTGGGAAGCCCTTTTGCATAAGAAGTCTCAATGAGCACCCCAAATGTGAGCTCCTCGGGTAAGGCAGTGTTGGACTGATCCAGCTCCAGACTGGGTTTGTTCCCGTGTATCCCGAGTGGGTTTTTTTGGGAAGAGCGGCTCATCAGGGCAGTGAAATCCAATCCCTACTGCAGTGATCATTCACAGGCTGAGTTACTGCATTGGAAATTCTGATTTCTTTGGGTTGACGGGGCAGAATCCGCCAATAATCCAGCAAATTAGTGACTAAACTGCGCTAGGAAAACTCATTTAAATTCCAGAGCTATTTGCCTCATTGAATTCCCATCGAATTTAGAGGAGAAACCTTTGGTATCAAGTCAGATTATCAAGCCTTGGCTGCATTGCTCCTCCCAAACCTCCCCGTCTCGTACCTATAACTGAACCCCGCACTCCTACGGACCCCCTGGAACATTCATGAAGCATCGAGACATTCCCAGCCCTCAGCAGGACTTTGGCAAAGGCTGCCCCAGGGCTGAACAACGCTCCAGAGCCTCCAGATACCTTTGGTGAGACACTGAAAGGAAAGAAAGCAGGGACTGAATGCAGCTAGGGTGTCATGGGGGTGACAGGGTCCCCATGGTATCCCCAGCAGGGTTTGCCCTGGTTTGTGTGCTGTGGGTGGGGTGAGAGTGGCACAGACCCAAAGCTGGCCCTGCTCCACTGAGGGATATCCAAAATTCATTAGCAGCTGTGCTAACGAGGGGAGCCACAACCTCCGAGCGAGGGGACCTTCCTTCTCCTGGCTGACCCCGTTCTCCTCTCCAGGGGTGGCAGTGGCACCAAGAGCTGGGTTTGTCCCAGGAAGTCCTTCTTGTGTCCCAGAGGGAGGGGAGCAAAGAACCATGGTCCCTGTGGAACTCCCTGCAGCAGGACTGGCAGGAAAACACGGAAAAATTCAGGTTTGAGCCTGTGGGTACAGAGATGGATCTGCTGTGCCTCAGCAGGAAAATCACTTTGCACACACAGGCTGAACCAAGCCTGGCTCTGCCTCTGCCTGCTCCTTCCCAGATATCCAAGGACAGGGCAGAGGAATCTCTTCTCAAAAGGAATATCAAGACCTCATTTTGCTCAGGGAGAAAAAACCCCATCAAACCCAAACCAGCTCCTTGTGCCTGGAAATCCAGGGATGGCAGGGAGCAGCTGATGGAGCCACATCCACATGGAGCAAGAGCAGCAGGAGGGCGACCGAGCCCTGCAGGACTCAGAAAACTGAGTCGGGCCCAGGCAGAGCCACCCTCGCTCCACAAATGTGGGACAACTCAGGTATTTCCACTTCGGGATTATTTTTTTGAATGCTACAAATTCTGCTGCAAAGAAAAAACAGAAAAGGGGCAATAAGGGGGGAAAACAAAACTCACTGGTAATGGATTTAAATCAGAACACAGAGCTTGGACAGGACAGGGAAGCAGCTTTTTGTCATGGATTGGGGGTTTGGCCAGAGCTAAGGGGGTTTGGGATCACAGAGGCCAGGGGGAACCAGATGGAACAGATGTCACAGGAGCTCATAGGACCCCCCAGACAAAGTCTGTCCCCTCAGCATGTGTTCCTCCTCCACGTTCCTTCAAAGAGGCAAAAAATCCCAAACCTTCCAGCAACTTCCAGCTTTTTTGTTCCCTCCAGCCAGGAGGAAGAAGTTGAGAAGCCCAATTTAGCTGTGGTACCTCCGAAATTCCAATGAACACTAAACTTCCCTCCTGTTGCTTTATGCAAAGAAAACAACCATAAAATAATAAAATTAAATTAAAAAGCCACAGAACTTCCTTTTGAGAAAGTAAGAGCATCTGCCACTTCACAGCTACAGGCACGATGCAAATTTAGCTTATTTCAAAGGCCTGGTCCCTGTGCCCATGGCCCCAGAGAGGCCAGGAGCCTGGCACAAAGCACGGGAAAGGTTTCCATCAGGAATTCTGCACCGTGAAGACAGACCACAACAAAGGAGGGACAAACTGTTCTTCAAAGGGACACCATGGACAGCACATCTCTCTGAGCAAATGGAAACTAGACTTGCAGAACATTATCAGCACACACACAAAAGCTCCTGCTTTCCTTCGGGGCAAGGAAAAATCAAATAAACAAAAACATTGCTGCAAAGTTCCCCTTCCCAGCTGACTCGCCCCCATCCTCGCTCTGGGAACAACCGACACTCTTCCTCCCAGCTCCCCAGACTGAGCCCGAGATGGAAGACATTCAAAGTGAGTCTGAACCGAAACATTTCACCAAGAGAACAGCCCCATGTCCCTCCAAAGTCTGCCCAAGGCTTGTTCCCTCAGCACCAACCCTGCACAAACCCCAATCTGCCACACCAGCAACATGTCCATCCCCAGCTTCTACCGGGAACTGCTGCTGCACTTGGCACTGGAGAGGGCTGGAAAACCAGGAAGTGCCTCAGTGTCCATGAAGAAATCCTGGAGGCAGCTCCAAACCCTGCCACAGCATCTGCAGGGGTGAGGCCACAGAGGGCTGCAGGAGGCGGGCATCAGCCCAGCTCAAATTATAGTGCCCCCTGCAACTGCTCCTGGTGTTCTCCCTCTTGCCCTTCCCTTTTCCACCCCTGCCCAGAGCAGCCCCTTGGCTTGGCGACATAGTGACATTCTTCCAGCCCCTTGGCTTGTGACATGGTGACATTCCTGCAGTGCAGTGTTGTTCCTGCAGTGCGTCAGTGACATGGTGACATTCCTGCAGACAATCGGCCTCGGTGACACAGCGACATTCCTGCAGCCCCTTGGCTCAGTGACATGGTGACATTCATCCTGCCCCTTGGCTTGGTGACACAGTGACATTGCTGCAGCCACTTGGCCTTGGTGACAGGGTGACATTCCTGCAGATACTCGGCCTTGGTGACACAGTGACATTGCTGTAGATACTTGGCCTTGGTGACATTCCTCCAGCCCCCTGGCTTGGTGACATGGTGACATTCCACAGCTACTCAGCCTCAGTGAGACTGAGCGTGGCACTGCGGCCGCTGCCATGCCCCGGGGTGGCCCTGCCCTTGAGGGGCTCGGCGCAGCGCTCTGGGCTCTCGGTGGCCCCGCTGCTCCCACTGGGATGTTGTGGCATGCCCTGGGCAATGCCCACAGGTTTGCCCTTGGCACGGTGCTCAGGGGAGCAGGTGAAGCCGAAGCTCGGGGGCAGCTCCGCCTCTCCCAGGGGTACCAAGCGGGCCGGCTTGGGCACCTCCCCGTGGTACCTGTAGGGCGTGGCTGCCTCCCGGGCCCACCTGGCCTCAGGCTGCAGAGGGAGGTTGGAGGGCCGCAGCGGGTGCCTGCTCAGCTCTGGCTCCAGAGCCTCCCTGGTGCCACCCCGGGACAGAGGCAGGAAAGGGGACACGGTGTCAGGTGGCTCTGATGGCTCCCAGACGCTCTCCACGGCGCCGGCCGGAGCAAAGCCCCAGAGCTCCATCCCGCCGGGAACTGCATCGTGCTGGAAGTGCTGCAGGCCTGGCCAGCTCAAGCCACCCTCGGGAGCCACCAGCTCTCCCTCCTCCTTGCTCCTGCTCCTCCTGGCTCCGCCAGAGTCCTTCCTGCCAGCCTCACGCTTGGCCCAGAGCCGGCAGGGCTGGGGGCCGCTGCGGGGCCCCTGCGGCTCGGCCAGCTCGAACTCCAGGCTCTCCGTGTCCAGCGAACGGCTCCTCCGGTCCACAGAGAGCGGTGCCGGCATGGAGGGGCTGAGGCCGTGCAGGCGCAGGTGGCGGGGCAGGCTGGCCACCCCCCAGTTGCAGCTCTGGAAGGAGCCCAGGGAGAACCCCGGGGACATTCTCTCATCACATTCAGCCAACGACTCTTTCTGTCCGTAACCGTCGTCAAAGGCCTCGGCGATGTCCTCGCCTGCATTCAGCTCCGGTTGCTGCTCACACTCTCCTTCCCCGTCCTGCTCCACGTCCACCACGTCGAAGGTGACCATGGTGGGGAGGGCAGGCAGGTTCTGTGTGAAGGATGAGCTGGAGGCCGAGCTCCCCAAGCTCTCGGAGAGGCTGGAGAAGAGGGTCCCACTGCTGGCAAACTCCACCAGCGCCTGCGAGAAGCTGACAGCGTGCTCGGGCTCGCTGCCCACCTGGGGCTCACCGGGGGTGGACTCTGCTCCGCCGCCGCACTCTGGCTCAGGGAGCCTGTAGCCAGGAAACAGCCCTGCCTTGGCAGGGGCCACACTGCCATGGATCGAGTCCCCAAACATCCCACAATCCAGGTCTGCATCGAACCCTGGGTTGTTCTTTGTAAGCTGAATAAGGCAACTTCCTGGGGCTTTTTGGCCGTTGTAACAGTTTTCCGGACACAGAGTCCCTGGAAAATCCCTCCACTCTGGATTTTCAGCCCTAGCCACTGAAACCCCACCATTGACAGCCCGGGTCGGGGTGTGTGAGGCCACCTGCTCGCTCCCAAGGCCACTCTGACTCTTGCCAATGGAACTGGCTGCTCTCGTTTTACATTCAATGCACTGCTTTTCCCTGGGACACTTCTCCTTGCCAGAGACATCCAGGCGTTTCAGGACCGGTTCCCTCTGCAGCTCCCAGTAGAGCAGCTCTTTCTGAATGGCTGCAAGCCCCTCTTCTTCAGTTTCCATCAGCTCTCTCTTCTGATCCATCATCTGCTGGATCAGGCTCTTCTCTGCAGGGATGCAGAAGTCCATGAAGTAGCTGAAAAACTCCTGGCGTGGGACTTTGCCCTCGAACAGGGATTCCTCCCCATGAGAGGGGCTCATCAGGGCATCAAATTCGTAAAGTGCATCTCCGCTGTAGCTGTCCCGGGGCAGTCGGTCCTTCTTGAGCTCCTCTCCGGCCTCATCCTCCGGCCCTGGCGTGGTAGAGTCGTAATAGCCCTCATCACTGTTCGGGGCAGACTCCTGCTGGTCACTCTGGGGCGTCAGGAGGTCGACACCATCCATGGTGTCCCTGATGTAGGGATGCGCGTCGGCCTCGTGCGAGGCGTGGGTCTCCAAGCTGCTGCTGGACACCTGGGCCCTGTAGCTCCTGTCCCCTGGCACGCCACTGTCCCACACCTGGTGCAAGTACTCCTCAGCCTCCTCAGGGATGGCCATCTCCTCGCCACCACCCTGGTAGGTGACGAGGCAGGAGCTGCGTTTGGTGGCATCTCGGCTGCGCTCCACCGAGATGCTGCTCTCGGCGATGTCAGGCTCGGCAATGTCGTCCCCGCACCCTGTCAGGGAGTCAAAGCTCTTCAGGGAGGTGACATCGCCCAGGATGAGGCTCAGTAGGTCCCCAGAGTGCAGGCAGGGAGGCTCGTTGTCCATGAAGTCAGGATGGAAGGCCAGCAGCAGACTGTCCCGGTCAAACTCAGCGCAGGCAGCAGCCTCAGCCTCTGATTTTGTATCTGGAACATCCCTGTTCCCTGGCACAGCCATCGTGTCTCCCTCGGAGATGCCTCCATCAGCCACAGGGCAGGTGGGCTCAGTGGCCTCAGCACAGCTGGGCTCACCCCCTGAGCTCCCTGGGCAGGCCATGGCCTCAGGGACCGGCCCTGCTCCTCTGCCCTCCGTGGCCTCTTGGCCCTCCACTCCCACTCCAGGAGCATTCCCAGCCTCCTCCACGTCCCCATTCCACTCGGGGAGCTCTGCCTTCTCACTCTCGGCAGCTTTGCTCTTCCGGTGGCGCCGAATGCTGTTAAAGAATCCTTTCAGCCCTTTTTTGGGTCTGGGGAAAGACGATTTCTCCCCGTTGGGTTTTTTCTCACAGCCCTCGATGCTCCCGGGGGGAGAGCTGTCCTGCTGGCCCAAATCCCCTCTGGCGCCGGTGTCCACAGGCAGCTGAGCACTACGGGAGCTGGGCAGGGGGCCCGGGTGCCCATCCCTGCCACCCTCCAAAGGGCTGTCCAGCTGTGTCCCACTGCCCTTGTCACAAGCAGCGCTGCTCAGCCCATCGTGGGTCTTGCACTTGCTGAGCCCCTTCTTGCCACGGCCCCCAAAGAAGCTGGGCAGGGTACAGATGCTCCTCTTGCCCCCAAAAAGCTTGAAGGCCGTTTTCCTCAGCTTGCCGGGGGGCGGCTGCTGCGGCTCCGCTGCCACCACGGAGCCGTTGGCGCTGTCGGGAGGGGCGTCCCTGCCCTCCTCCCGCCGCTGGTCCCCTCCGTCCCGCTCCTCCGGGCTGCCCGTTTCCATGGCAGCGGGGCGGGCCTGGATCTAGCTGGAAGCAGCGGCTTTGGGAGCGCAGCGCTCCGGGTGCAGGGATGGACACATCACAGCCGACCTGAGGCACAGGGAAAGGGAGAGGTGAGCACAGGGCAGTGAAACGGGCACAGCTGGAGGCACAGGGGTCACAGGGCTCCGTTGCCAGCTGAAGGAGCCTCCAAGCTCCCTCCACTCCCAAAATCCAAGCACCAACATGTCGCTTAAATGTACCAGTTTGCCAGAGCAGGAAAACCACACACCTCCAGTGGGTAGAACCCCTGATGACATTCAGGTCTGATTCCTGCACCTCCTCACTCCAAGCCCTTCAGCTTCCCATATTTTTTGTCTCCACGTTGATCAGGTTTGGCTACCTTTAATTGAGGGCTAGCACCTTCCAAACCCCCCACCCCAGCTCTCCCAGCCCTCGTGCCAGACTCCAAAGAACATCCTGAGGGAGGCCAAACCAGGACACAGCCCTCACTATGCACGTGTCCAGCAAAAAATCTTTGGTTACTGTGCTGGCTTTTTTTTGTAGAAGATTTCAGTTGTTTTAAAAATAATCTGTCCAGCAAGGGAGAATCGCATTAAAAACACCCACTGTGAACCCCCTGATCAGATTATCCCAGAAGCAGAGAGGTAGGTTTGAAATTTGATCCTGGACTGCTGTCAGGAAGAGGAGAAATAAAACAACTACAATCATGTTTCTTTTGCAGAGCTGAGGGTGGATAAATTAAATGCAATCAAATCCTAATGTGCTCCCGAGTTGTGACACCCCAGGTTGAGCTGTGACCAACGAGAGAACAGGAAAGCTGTTTAGCCAGGGATCCCAGATTAAAAATACATTCAAACGATGCTTTCTGCTCCTGCAACCCCACAGCAAACCCGCAATTCCCGGTCCATTTCTATTCCTCAGGTCTGCATTGCTTTCCTCTGTATTGATCGAGCATCGCTGCTCACTGAACGGTTGGAATTGGATGGGCTTCAAGGTCCCTCCCAATCCAACCCATTCCACGATTCTGGAATTCTGGGATTGCTGATAACCCTCACGTTCACCTGTCCCACTGGAGCCAGCAGCTGGGCGTAGCCGGCTGGCACTGCCGCCTCCCCACCGGCAATCTGGGCTTTTCCAGCTCTGCCAGACCCCGCCACCAGTCCCAGGTGCCTCCAAAGCCTCTGGAGAGGCCTGGATTGTGGGGCTTGGAATAAACCCCTACACACATCTGGACCTGTGCGGGGTTGCTGGAAAACTGGGGGATGAAATTACCCCAAACCAGCACCTAGACAGGGGCTGCTGTAAAATAGCTGGGGAAGGGCATGAAACACAGCCAAGATTTCAAAAATTCCTTTTGGGAATCATTTCTCTCCAGCTCCACGTCAGCACCAGCGCTGCTGCGGAGGGCAGGTTGGAGAAGAATAAAAAATGAAATAAATAAAAAGGAAATAAATGAAATAAGTGCACCGAGGGCAAAGAGCCACGACCAATAAAACACGAAAAATAAGGTTTAAAAGCAACAAAAAGCAGCACCGTAACAATGAAATGCAGCATTTCACCCACATGGGGGACCCTCAGGGACCCCGGCCCGCCAGCCCCGCACGGGGACGCTCTCCCAGCCCGGCCCTCCCCGCTCCCCACGCCGCGCTCCCAAACTTTCGGGAGGATCCAGGAAAACGCGAGGGGCGGAGGGCGGGGGGGTGTCGGCCCGGCCGCGGGAAGCGGCGCGGCGCGGCGGCGCGGGAGGGCGGCCCCGGCCCGGCCCGGTCCCCAGCACTTACCGCGGGGCGGCGGCAGCGCGGCACCCCCGGGACCCCCGCCCCGCCCAGCCTCAGGCCGCGCGAGGGCGCGGGGCCGCGGGTCCGCCCGGCGCGGGCGCAGGGGCGGCGCGTGACGGGCGGGGCGGGCCTCCTGGAGGGGGGCGGAGGGGCGGGGCCTGCGGGCGGAGCGCGGTGATTGACGGGTTTGTGCCTCAATGGGTGGATCACGGCGTGAGGGGCGCGCCCTGCCCATGGGGGCGTGGTCTCTGAATGGACCCAACCAGAAGGGGCGTGGTCACTGGGGGCTGCTGGGCGTGGTCTCCACGGGGCCTCCCATGGCGGAGAGGGCGTGGCCTCGGGGCGGCAGCGCGGGATCTCCCCGGGGGGTCTGGGGGGTGGAGTGGGCGTGGCCTCAGGGGCGGGTCCCTCGTGTTGGGGCGTGGCCCAGTTGGAAGGTCTGATTGACAAGGGGGCGTGGTCAGACGGTGCGCCGGGCGGGGGCGTGGTCTCATGCGGAGGCGTGGCCGCGTGCGGGGGCGTGGCCTCGTGTAGGGGCGTGGCCTTGGGGTGGTGCTGAGGTGGCCGTGGGACACGCGGGGTCACGGGCACGAGCGGGGGGTCTGTGACATTGTCAGGGATGTGACACCGTGTGAGCGGGTGTGATGCGGGGGACGCGGTGACATGGCCGCCCCCTCCTGTTTGCCGCGGGAGTGAGCGCCTGGCGCCGGTGCACGTTCCCGCGTGTGCTGTGTCACCCACGGCCACTGCACAGCCGGCTCCCAGCGCCCCCCGCACCGCACATCTGATCACACCCACAATCACACCCCCCGAGCAGCCTCGGCAGTGAAGACCCCTCCTCATTTTGGGGACCCCCAAACCCCAAAAGCTCCCCGGGTTCCCACGTGAGGGTGACAGCAAGGATGCCATGAATGGGAATCCCCACCGGAGCGTGGCAATGTCCCTGCGGACAGCCCCTCCCAGCCGCCCATGTCCCCTTGTGTCCCCAATGGCGGCTGGGTGGGAAGCGACACGAGCATCATCATTCCCCATGGAGCAATTCCCAGCGCCTGGTCCAGGCTGATTCCAGGCCCTAACACTCCCCTTGGGAGAGGCCCCACAGCCTAATTAACAGATACTGATTAATAGATCCCACGACCCCTGACACAAAGTCATTAATCCTTGCAGGAATGCACTTGGGATTGACCAAGAACGATCCTTGGTGCTGCTGAGGCGGAGCTCTGACCCTGCCTGGGAGCGCTTCCCTTTGGGATTCAATAGACCATGGGACACGTTCTGCCGCATCCCAAAAATGGTCCAGAGCATCACCACGAGGAGCAGTGGGGTTTATCCATGGGCTCCTGGCTGTGGGAAGGGCCAGGAAGGCACCTCCAGCCCCCCACCTGTGAGGGCGATCCCTGGTGTCCAAGGCAGGAGAGATGGAGGGACCCAAAGGTGGTGCTGGGGTGTCCCACTCCAGCCTGAAATTTCCCATCTGCAGTGGTTCCCTGCAGGGCTGTGGGCCCCTCAAACACGGGATGTTTCACCAGACAGGGCACAGCAGTTCAATACCAATAACAGCAACACTTTTAATGAAAACTCCAATCCTGCCCAGTCCCAAAAGACCCTCAGCCACAACGTGAAGCACTTTTGGGGTGACAAGGTGATGTTTCGGGTCAGAGCTGGGGCAGGGAGATGAGCTGGATCTCTCAGCTCCTGCCTGTGTTGCCAGCAGGGAGCACTGGCCTCTGCCCCACTGGGCTGGGCACACACGGCTGGGGCCAGCCCCAATCCTGCCCCTTCCCAGTGCCAGAGGCACTTGGGAGCTTCTCTGGGAATGATGGAATCATCAGGGACCTCAAAGCCCAGCCAGTCCATGGGCAGGGACATCTCCCACTGTCCCAGGCTGCTCCCAGCCCCAATGTCCAGCCTGGCCTTGGACACTGCCAGGGATCCAGGGGCAGCCACAGCTTCTCTGGGCACCCTGAGCCAGGGCCTCCCCACCCTCACAGGGAAAGGGGATTCAGGGGCAGCAGATGCCCCTTTGTGGGGAAACCTGCAGATAAACCTGCAGCTATGGAACCTGGCTGTGTCCCCCCGGAAGGGGTGAAGGAAAAGCTCCTCCCCTTCTGTCCTTCACACTTTTCCCAACCCTTCTCCAACCAGCATCAACTAAAAGTGTAAAATCCCTCCGGAGAGGCAAACCCAGGGCATCACATCCTGCTCTGTCCTGCAAACCAGGAGCTGGGGTGTTCTGTTCTCTCTCCCTCTTCCCTTCCCAGCTCTGCACACAGGCTCCGCTTTCTGGAGACACCTCCTCAGCAACAATGAACTTGTGACTGCAAATTCCCAGAGTTTCACGGATTTCAGGGACTCACTCCCAGGTGAGCAGGTTTGAATTGGGTTGCTGGGAGCAGGTGTCCCTGGAGGCAGGCTGGGGATCACGGCTGGTGCTGCAGGTACCTGACCAGGGCTGCAGGGATCTCCAGCTCTCTGAGGGCGGTCAGGTGGCCGGGCTGCTTCAGGAGGCGCCTCATGGCCAGCCGGGACTGGGACAGCAGGGACTTGGGATGAGCTGTGGAAGGAAAAGCACATGGTCACCTTCAGGACAACCCTGCTCCCCTCCAACCTTACCCAAAGCAAAGGGACACGGATAGATCAAAACCAGACAGGGCTGGATTAAATCATCTTTAAGGTCTTTCTGACCCAACCCGTTCCATGATCCTGTGAAAGCTCAACCTCTGTGCTGGGGCTGGGGCTGTGAACTCAGGCACAAGCTCCTGTGGGAGCTGGGCACGGAGAAATCTTCTATCCCCACTTGGAAATAATTGCAGGATTTTTGACACAGGCAGTAGAGGAGAGCCCAAGCTGAGCAGCAGGAAGGAGAGGAAGGATGAAAAGCATCCTGTAATTGAATGGAAAAACCAGGCTGTGGGAATCATGGAATCACAGAATGGTTTGGATTGGAAGGGACCTTAAAGTTCATCCAGTTCCAGGAGCAGGGACACCTTCCACTATCCCAGGTTGCTCCAAGCAGCCCTAGAAGCTGAACCTAAAAACTGGGCTGCACAATGCAGATTAAAAGGAAGTTCTTAAAATCCAGACATTTTATGGATGTTTCTAATTCAGATTCACAAAATCGTTTGGGTTGGAAGGGACCTCAAAGCTCATCCCATTGCACCTCCTGTCATGGACAGGGACATCTTCCACTGTCCCAGGGTGCTCCAGCCTGGCCTTGGACCCTTCCAGGGATCATGGGAGAGCCACAGACCCGCAGAGTCAAGTGATGCTGCAAAAGGAGCTGAGATTGCAGGGAAAGGCTGTCGGGAAGCAGAGGGAAGGGGAATCAGGGCAAAGCCGTGCCCAGGGCAGCCCCCGCAGCCGGCTCACCTCTGGCGTGCAGCAGCAGCTGCAGCCCCTCGCTGCGCGGGGCCGCGCCGTCCGCGGGCACGCCGGGCAGGTACACGTTGGCCCCGAAGTCGATGAGCAGCCTGACGAAGGCGGCGCGGCAGCCGTGCCTCACGCAGCTCTCCAGCAGCGTCTTGGGCTCGCGGATCTGCGCGATCAGCGCCGCGTCCGTGCAGTTGTAGTCGGGGTCGGCGCCGTGCAGCAGCAGCAGGCGGAAGCACTCGAGGTGCCCGTAGGCGGCCGCCAGGTAGAGCGGCCCCGAGCACGCCACCGAGCTGGCCGCCCACTCGGGCAGCCGGGCCTGCACGTTGGCCTGGGCTCCGTGCTCCAGCAGCAGCCTCACCATGTCGGCGCGGCCGTCGCGGGCCCCAGCAGCAGCGGCGAGCAGTTGTTGTAGCGCTGCCGCGGGGCTGGCGCCGCTCTCAGCAGCGCCCGGGCGCACTCGCCGTGCCGTTGCTGACCGCCACGAAGAGCGGGGTCTGCGCCTTCACGTCCAGGCTGTCCACCTCGGCGCCGTGCGCCAGCAGCACCCGCAGGCTCCGCACGCAGCCCCAGGTGGCCGCCAGGCGCAGGGGGGTGCTGGGGACGCCCCAGCCGCTCCTGCGGTTGATGAGCTTCTTGTAGCGCTCCTGGGACAGGAGCCTGTCCAGCCTCTCGTGATCGTCCTCGCACACCGCCCGGCTCAGCTCCTCGCTGTCCCCGCCGTCCTCCTCGTCATCCCCGGGCTGCAGCATGGAGAACATCTTGTTGATGTCCATCAGGCTCATTGTGTCCGGTCTGTGCTCCATGTGCCGCTTTCATGGTAAAGGATGAGGCCGAAGATCTGCAGAACGACAGAACCGGCACCACCCCGGGTTAGAACCACCACTGAACACCAATAGCTGTGTTTTAGGAGAACTTTATACAGGAAGATTCTCCAAAAAATGGGAAAGAGCATTGGATGAGGATGCTGCTGGTGTGCTCATGGCCCTGGCACCACAGTGGGGTGAAGGGCTGAGGGAACAATGGAGGTCAGTGTTGGAGCAGGCACAAGGGTCATGATCCCCTAAAATTGTGGTTTGGGTTGAAAGGGAACTTGAACTCACCTCACCTCACCTCACCTCACCACTCACCTCACCCACTCACTCACCTCACTCACCTCACCTACCCTCACTCACCTCACCTCACCTCACCTCACCTACCTCAATCCCATCCCATCCCATCCCATCCATCCATCCCATCCCATTCCACCTCTCCATGGCAGGCGCACCCTCCCATGCTGCCCCAGCCCAGCTGCTCCAGCCCAATGTCCAGCCTGGCCTTGGCACTGCCAGGATCCAGGGGCAGCCACAGCTTCTCTGGGCACCCTGTGCCAGGGCTGCCCACCCTCCCAGGGAACAATTCCTTCCCAATATCCCATCCACCCCTGCCCTCTGGCACTGGGAAGCCATTCCCTGTGTCCTGTCCCTCCATCCCTTGTCCCCAGTCCCTCTCCAGCTCTCCTGGAGCCCCTTTAGGCCCTGGCAGGGGCTCTGAGCTCTCCCTGGATCTTCTCCTCTCCAGGTGAGCACCCCCAGCTCTCCCAGCCTGGCTCCAGAGGGGCTCCAGCCCTGCAGCAGCTCCGTGGATTCATCTGGATTCTCTCCAGTAGCTCCACATCTTCATGTGTTTGAATCAAGAGTGTGCCAAGATCATTGAATCTGCTGTTGGAGCTGAAACTCAATGTTGGGAAACTCATAGGCTTCTACTTATCTTAAAAAGAAGAAATTATTTAATATTGTACCCCCCTGAGAGGGTACAGGGTGTGAGGGGGCCCATGGGGTGCTCCGATCCGGAGCTCGGGAAAGCCCTGGGTGCCACAGGGTCCTGCGAGGATCCACTGCTGGGTGAAGGCACCGATTCCCAAACCTCTGAAATCCTCACCCGGGTGTTCTCCTTGGGAGCTGCTGAGCTTTGGGAAAGAGCAGGAACCAACTTTGCTTTGTACGGGCTGAGGCTCCTGCTGGGAGCACTCCCAGGACTCTGGGGCAACTGGGATGAGTTTGGTTCAGGAGCTGGCAGTGCTGGGAGGTTTTTACTCCCTGCCACTTTTTGTAGGGATTGGGGTTCAAAAGAGGTGATGAGGTGAATGTGGTTAGTTTGATTAGGGATCAGACATCTCTCAGCATCTTCCTTCCCAAATGATGCCAATGTTAGAATTCCATGATTTTCCTCCCTCCTGCCTGCTGGAACCGACGATCACGGCTGCACAAAGGGTCTGGGATGTTTCCAGTGAGGGATTTGGGAGGAGGAAAGATGGGAATGCTGACAGCTTTGGACACGGGATGTGGCAGTGGGGACAGCGAGGTCAGGGCTGGGATGTCCCGGGGGGCACCTGAGCAGCTGGAAGCGCTCGGGATGGGCCGTGGAATTTCTCAGCAGCCCTGCAGCATCTCGGGTTTCCTCCAGAGAGACGGCCGAGGCAGAGCGGGGTCTGACCCGTCCTGGGAGGAGCCCAGGAGCCACACGGAGCAGTTAATTAGCAAAGGAGCTGCACCAAACTGTTAATTAGCCAGGAGCTGCAATTGGCCTCGTTCTGCGCCTGAGCCCAGCGGTACCGGGGTGGTCACAGGGGACCTGTCCCACATCAGCCACGGTGAACACGGCCACCAGCAGCTCAGGGGGACCCCAGCGAGGCCACCAGCACGGCTGGGACAGGCTGATGGCAGCGAGAGCTCTGCCACCCATCGGCCCAATTTGCGGAGGAATATGTGAAACCCTAGCAGTGCTTCATTAGACACGCTGGTAATGAGCTCTGGGGATTTGGGATCACCCCACCCACACAGAGAATGGGGTGGGGGGTTATGGCAGATTTGAGCCCAGAAAAGTTCAGTTTCCAGTGAAATTCCCAAGGGAATGGTGTGGGAAGGTAACAGAGCAGCGATAACATTTCCTTAACTCACACATGGCATCTCCTGAGGGATGCTCCTGAGCCTGAGCTCCTGGAAGGGAGGTTCCACAACCAGAGGAGCCCAAAACAGAGTTTGGGAATCCCAGAATGGTTTGGGTTGGAAGGGAACTTCAAACTGTCTCAGGGCAGGGACACCTCCCACTGTCCCAGGCTGCTCCCAGCCCCAATGTCCAGCCTGGCCTTGGGCACTGCCAGGGATCCAGGGGCAGCCACAGCTTCTCTGGGCACCCTGTGCCAGGGCCTGCCCACCCTCCCAGCCACTGTCACCTGCTGAGCTGACAGAAGCTGCCCAAGCACCTGCAGACCCCAAAAGGAGGGGCAGGAACACAGAGCACACACTGGCACCCCTGGTTCCCACCCCCTCAATCCCCACTGCTGCCGAATATCCCGGGATGCTGCCTTACCTGGGAAGGGGGCTGCTCGGAGCACCCGAGGCCAGGAGGGTCCCATGGCGAGTCCTCCCGTGGTTTAACGCAAAACTGGAGTGAAGGAGGGGATCCTGCAGAGCAGGGCTGGACAGGGCTCTGTGGGGCCGGGACGCTGCAGGCTGTGGTGCTCACAGCTGAAATGCCACGGTGGGACTGGCCCGGGGCTAATTTTAGCCCCTCTGGGGTTTTATCTTACCACTTCCATTCTTGGAAAGCTCCCCCTGGGTAAATATAGAGAGAGCAGCGGGATGGGGGAAGGCTGGGACAGGTGCTGCAGGCTGCTCGACCCCTCTGAGTGCACACAAAGCTTTTTCTCCATTGTTTCCTCGCAGGAATTGCAGGGAACGGGGTGGTTTGGGGTCCCTGCCAGGACAGCACCGGTCTCTGCCTCACCTTAGCTGCTGCCAGGCACTCGAATTCCCTCTTAATCCCTGTCCTGCCCTTCTTCCCCCTTTTCACAGTGAAACAAATGGCCATTTGCAACCTCCAAAAGGATTTATTAAAAACCAGGACCATCTGAAGATGGTGCAGATTGCCCACCTGAGCTGCTCTCAGCTGCACCTGCCAGGAGGAACCACAGCCAGGGCTTCCCAAGCTGGAACAGCACAGAGGAAAGCAGGAAAGCTCCCAGGGCAGAGCACAGGAGCAGGGAGCAGCACGGGGGCTCTTATCAAAAGCTGTCAGCCAGGAAGTGCAATCCTATTTTATCCAGCTCCTGTTAAACCTCCTCCAAAGCCCTCGGTGGTGCAGCAGGAATAGGCTGGCGGTTTGGGGCAGCCTTATCACGGCGTGAGATAAGGAGAGAAACCTGAATCATCCAGCAGGGAAAGCTCCACTGCTGCAAGGAGTGAAATGTGGCATGGCCCCGTGTCACCACCAGTTTGTGGCCCCGCTGGGGAAGGCCTGGGAAGCAGGAAAATGGGTAAAATCGATTTTGAAAGGAATGAGAGGGCAATTCTTCACAAACAAACTGTGGGCTCTGCTGGGAGATAGGGCCAGACACTGACAGGTCAAAGGAGCAATGGGATGAACCATAAATTCCATGGGAATTCCACCAATTGACACAGACTGGTACTGACCCAAGGCTGAGCCAAATCTCTGCACTGAGAGAAAAAGAACAAAAACACACACACAAAAAAAGGGGGGGAGTGCATATTAGATGGGGTCTGTATTAGAGGATTGGGGCAGTCTGTACCTCTCCAGTCCCTCAGCCAGTGGGGAGAGAGAGAGGGGAATGGGGCTGGGATATTGGGATAAAAAGGAGGCTGCGTCCTCAGCAGTTTGAGAGACCCCATGGAAATGTCCCATGGCCTCTCCCTTTATTCGAATAAAGTCACAGGACTCCTCTCTCTGCTTTTTGGACACGAGCCTCTGGTGTTTGTGGATTATTTTTCGTCACAATTTGGTTTGGACTTTTGGCTTTCTCATTTTCCCTCTCCAAATTCACTCAAAAAACAGCTGATTGCTTGACAAAGGTCAATTCCCCAAAGTCAGCAGCGGGAATGGAATTACAGAGTGTTGTGTGGACGAACACTGGAGCAGGAGTGGGGAGTGCAGGGGTCGCTTTCTGAGGGTCAGGAAGCTGCAGCCATGAAAGCCAAGCCCTGCCACAAAACGCAGAAATCAAAGCAGCCATTAGAAGAGTGTTATAAAGGGAAAAAAAGGGAAAGTAGACAACAGGAGTGTTAGAAAATATGAAATGTAGGGAACTTGGAGATGAAAGGCAGATCCTTGAATGGCAAATTAATGATAAACTGCTTCTTCTTTTGCTGTTGCTGCTGCTGTGGAGTTGTTAACCAGGAAAGATCTTAGGAATGGGAGCAGCTCTGTGGTGAGGAGCAGATTAAACCCAGTACTGAGGAGGCAAAGCCGAGATCCCCCAGCTGGATCCCACAGAGCAGGAACCAGTCCCATCCATCCATTCCCAGCAGCAGAGCCAGACCAAGCCCAGGGGAGAGCTGACAGACAGGCCTGACCCATTTGGGATAAACTTCCCAAAGCTTCCAGCTCCAGGGAAGGGTGAGGAGCCAGGAAAAGCCTCCCCTTCTGCCCGAGCCAGGGGATGACCTGGCCTCTGCCCCGGCCAGAGCAACTCTTTATCAGCTCTCTGTTAATTGGGGAAGAATTAGAGGGCAGTAGGGTATTTAATGCCAGTCAATGAGGTTTTTTGGGAAGGTAAATCCTGTCCAGAGTTGCTTCCATTAAAGAGATTAGAGTTATTAAGGCAGCTGAAGAGAGCTAATGAGCTTGCGGATTTAGGAGCACTAAGCACTTAAAAGTTTCGAGCTAAACAGTCCCAAATAAATGATTTTGCAGGGATTAGGGATTTACTAA
The DNA here is from genome assembly GCA_009741485.1 of Malurus cyaneus samueli. Lineage (NCBI taxonomy): Eukaryota > Metazoa > Chordata > Aves > Passeriformes > Maluridae > Malurus > Malurus cyaneus. The sequence continues at coordinate 580,819 of CM019238.1, read as the reverse complement.
CAGTGCTCAAGGTCGGGAAAGCAGAGTTGGGGAGCAGGGCTGTTCTGCCTCCTGCCTTTGAGTTGGGAGTCACAGCCACAGCAGTGCCACAATTCCAGATTTGGCCTCTGGAACTGCCCTTTGTGCCCTCCCCTGTGCTCCCAGCGTTTCCAAACTCATCCCTGGGGGTTCTCCCCTGTGCTCCCAGCATTCCCAAACTGCATTCTCACCTCTTCCCCCAGCATTCCCAAACTCATCCCCGGGGGTTCTCCTGGCTCCTGCTCACCTCCCCAGTGGGGAGTGGCTCCAGCAGTGCCATGATCCAGGTGTTTTCCAGGAATTATCCTGGAGAGGGCACAGACACAGCAGAGCATCCTCAGCACCCCTGCCCATCCCTCCCAGTGCCCTACTGATGGAAATTCCCAATTTATTTGGTGCATTAACACCAAACACAGAGCTGGAAATGAAGGAGGAATCCTGCAATGTTTCTTCTCCTCCATGAGTCATTCCTTGAGGAATTTCGGCAGCATTGGAGTGACAGGAGTTCAGCTGCCTGCTTCTACTGCCCCTTTCCTTTTGGAAAACAGGAGAACAGGATGGGTCAGGTTGGGAGGAACCTTAAAATCCAAACTCTGCCATGGCAGGGACACCTCCCACGGTGCCAGGGTGCTCCCAGCCCCAATGTCCAACCCTTGGGCATTTCCAGGGATCCAGGG
>CM019238.1:469487-580099 GCA_009741485.1 Malurus cyaneus samueli | reverse complement strand
TTCGTATACCCACATCACGTATATTCTCGCGAGACAGGGTCCCATCCAGTACCATTCTTCAAGGTTTTTAGAAAGATTGTGTGGTTTAGTAATCCTGGGCCTCAAGCAAAGACAAACCCATCCGTCGGGTTGTATTTGCTCAGGGGCCAGGTTTCACATGGTGGGTAATGCAGGAGGACGGAGAAACTCGTTGTGTACCTCAGGGGGATTTGATCTTGAGTGAAAACCGCATGTAATGTTGGGATGACTATGATTAATGTTTGCTGGATGTCACTATTTTATATATAGTATATATATATATTATATATGTTGTGTGTTGTAAAGTTTTAAACTTATTTAGTTTGGGCTTAAAAGCCAATGGATATGGAATAAGGGGTGGAATGTCTTGGGCTGATTTTTGTGCCAATTTTGTTCTGTATTCCTTTCTGTTGGTATATACGCCCAAAAGATACACTGTCTCTTTAAGTGTAACCAGGAAGGAGCCGCATGGGCTGCTGGGAAAGGCAGCGGGCCGGTTTTAAAAAGGCAGCGCTGCCACACAGGCTAGCTTTTTTCCAGCTCGCTCTGGCTGGCTTTTCCCAGCTCCGCTCCGGCTCAGCCTTCTCTCCGTGGGAGTCCTTTCTGCTCGCAGAGTGCAGCCAGTTACACTGTTACAGTTTCGGCTGTTAGCTTCGGCTGTTAGCTTCGGCAGCTCTCCTCAGACCCCCATCTGCCTCTCCCAGAGAAAAAACCCGCGGTTTCACCTCCTCGGGATTCCGGAAGGGAACCGGGCTGGCAGCAGAAAGACTGTAGTACAGGTTTCTTGTTTTTTTTTTCTTTTTGCCACTGTTACAGAAACGGCCACGTGGTTTGTTTTTTTTCTTTTTGTTTTCTTTTTTTCCCGGGACGGAGGTCCATTTTGTCGGCACCTGGGTGGCGGGGGTTTTGAATAGCTAACCGTTACCTGTATCTTGTCGCGCGGCCATCTTGTCGGCACCGCTGGCGGGGGTTTTTCTTTTTGAACAACTGTTACTTTTTATCTGTGTCTCTGGGCACTGTGTTAATAAATTACTTTTTTTTTCTCTTCACTTTTTTGCCCAGTATCTATTTTCTGTTTGGTGGGGAAAAAAATTATCAATTTATTTTCATTTCAGGGGAAACGTTTCTCTGGAACGTTTTTTTTTTCCCTCTGAAAACATTTGTCTCAAAACCGAGACAAGGTGTTATAGTTTTCGAGCACGTAAACTCAAATGAGGTGGGAAAATGATCAAGAGGGAGATCCCAGGTGCAAAACAACCAAGGAACAGACTCCACACCCATCAGCCAGCCCCTGATGAATATTTTCCTCCTTAAAAATGGATATTTTCTATGTTTTAAGGCAATGAAATAGGCCTGACACTGGGATATGCTCAGTCCCTGGGTGTTTCACAGGCATTTTTCCTTTTTGCTAATTTTAAATGTTCTTAATGCTGCCAGTGAAATCCTTCATTTACCTTAATTAGACTTGCCTTGCATTTAATTGGATTATTAGCATTAACATGGGCTAGAATTGATAAAACTGCAATTTAATTTGGGTGGGATTTGGATAAAAGGTGGGTTAATTGAAGCTTCTCATGCCTGCAAACAGCTTGTGGATTCCATCATTCTGGAATTTGTGGAGGTGATGGGGGGGATACAAAACCTCTTTCTCAACAGAGAGATCTTGGAGCTGTGGGAGAGAGGGAATGGATCCAGTGGGAGTGGGAATAAAAAAAAACATAAATAAGAAAACAAAACAACCTAAACAAACAGAAACCAAAAAACAAAAAAAAAAACAAAAAAAAAACCAAAACACCAAAAAACAAACTAAAAAAAAACCGTGGATGGGCCTACGGAGTTATGAGAATCTGCTCCCAGCCAAGTGCTCTGGGCTGGGCAGCTGTGCTGCATTGGCTATATTCCTTTTTCCCATTGTTTTTCTCCTTTTTTTTTCCCGATTGGTTATAATCCTTTTTCCCATTAGTTAAATTCCTTTTTGGGTTGTTTTTAAGCCCCTGCACCCCCATTCCCCCCAAACCAAGGGGATCACCCAGTTTCTGTTCTGTAGAGGGGAAGTGGCTCCACCCTCTCTTTCTTAATCAGGATCCTTTACTTGCCTTCACCTTTCCAGTGTGAAGTTGTGAGTTAATTACCCAATAAACAGAGCAGCCACTTCCTTTAAAAAGGCAAGGTGTTTATTTTTGTAGGGAATAAAAATTCCTGTAATACAAGTGAGACTCCATGGGACAAACACTCTGAGAAAGGACACAATTCTCCTCTAGCCAAGGTCGGGTTCAAGCAGTGCAGGAACTGAACGGACCCACAGAGCTCCCAGGGCCCGTCCCAAACTGGGGTTCATCCCCCACAAATGTCCCTCACCAGTGACACAGACACAAACAGCAACAGGGACATTCCCAGGCAGCAGCACACACAGCTTTAGGGACATTCCTACAAGGATCAGGGTGGGGATGACAAGGAAATCCAGCTGTGGGATGGGATCCAGTGCTGAGTTACTCCAGTAGGACCTGCTACATTCAATAGATGGAAATTCAGAGAAATAATGGGAAAAGAAGAGATCCCACAAGCCCTGGGCCCTGCCCTGCTCCTGCAGCTCCCAGTGTTAGGGGGACACATTAATTAATGTCATTAGCAAACCTGCCCTAACGAATGGCCCCACCTGGCTACCTGGTCCCAAGCATCAGCTGCCTCCTCAGCTCATTAATCAAGAGCTGGGTGATAATTAAAACATAAACAGTCAGAGCAGGTTCTTCCCCCCTAGAATGTGCATCAGGGATGGATGGAAACCAGGAATTACTGGGAGAGGTCCCTGTAACAACCACCCCAGCCCTCAGCACAGAGTGGAGGGGATGGGAGGAAAACACATCTGGAATTCTCCTGGTCACTCCCAGATATCCAGCACCACACTGGGCAAAGAAATTCCTCTGGGGATGAAGGCTGCCTAAGGCCAAGTGTGCCAGGAGCTGCAGGGCACCAGTGCCTGCAACAGGAGCTCTTCCCTTCCCAATGCTTTTCCTGGGGTGCCTCAGCTTTGGGGCTGATGGAAATAGCAGCCCCAGGGCTCCTCAACACCAGCATTCCCACTTGGAGCCCCAGAGTGGCACCTAGAGATCCTGTGGAGCTCTCTGCACCTTCAACTGCTGACAAACTCCACTCTCCACAGCTTGGGAAGCTTCCTGAAGCTTCTCGAAGCTTCCCAGCTCCCTCCAAGCCCATCTCCTTCTCCATCCCAGTCAGGGAGGCTCTGTGGAGCAGAGCAGGTGGATTTTTATTCCAAGGAATTAACATGGAAAGGCAATCACTAAGCATAGGAACAGAGCAGGAGTAAATCAGACCTAAAAGCTTTCACAAACTGCTTTTTCTCATCCCTGAAGAGACCATGAAGAGCACAATCTATGGACAACCCAATTCTTTCCCTTTTACCCTGCAGAGCAAACAGCACCAATTGGATTTTCTCTCCCACAGGTGAGGACTGCAAAGGAAAACCCAACTTAAGAAGCCACCAGAATGAAGTTCACTTTAAAGCCATTCAAAATGAAGCTCCACCAGTCCCTCTTGTGCTTCAGAGGAGGAGTTTAACACAGGATATGACAGGCCCACTCTAAGGTTACACCTGGTTGTAGCACAGGAGACACTAGGAGCAGGCAGGAAGCCACGGAATGTCCTGGTAAAGCCACAGAATGTCCTGGAGAAGCAGGAGGAGCTCCACAAAAGGGAGAGTTTTACACAACCAGATTCCATTTGCAGCAAACCAGATCCCTCCTCCCTCCCAGTTCTCCCAGTCACAGAATCCAAACGGAAAGAAGCTGCACTGCTCACTTGATAGCTCAGAATAAAAGCAGGATTTGTGACCTCACAAAGCAGGGATGCTTCCCTAGGAATAACAAGTTGCAGTAACAACAGCAGATTGCCAAATAACAGCTCCTCCATTCCTTCCAGGAGCAGAGAATCCAGTCCCTGCTGCCAGGAGGACACTCCAGGAGCAGAGAACGCAGCTTTTCTGGGAAGCAGATCCCACCTGAGCTCAGGACACCGCAGTGGCATGAACAGCTCCTCATTTTTGCTCTTCAAACAACCCAGAGGTGCTATCAAACCAAAACAGCTTCTTGTTCATTGATTCTCAAATTCTGAGCTCGTGGAAAGGGAAGAAACCCTGGAATCATCTCCAGCTCCTGTATTACAGCACCAGCATGAAAGTTTGCCTGAGCCTGCACACATGGAATGCAAGAGGGTCAGAGACATCAATTTTGGGGTCTGGCTCTGTTTTGCCACCCATTGTTTTGTCACTGGGGTTAAAAGCAGTGAGATTGCTCCAAGCTTACACTGCTTTCAGTTTCTGAGTAACCTGGTGGTGGTTACACACATGTGCAGGAACGCTGGAGCCTTGTGGAAATAGCAGTTTCAGGAATAAGGGAAGATTATGAAGCTCCTCCCATGGCCATTCCAAAGACAAGGCAAAATCTAAACATTTACAGAAGCCTTCTGCAAAGCTGGATTTATACAATAATTAACCCTGGCATGTTTAAATCCTTCAGCAGTCAGTCAAAATCCTCTTCAGTTCTGTATCTCTAATGAAAATTAGAGAATATATTAAAGGTATTAAAAGATGATCCATAGAACAATTGGTCCTAAAAAGTGCCTGTCTTGGTCTTACGTCTCATTTTCTCTTAGAATTTGGGGATGTTACCCTCCACCCCTTGGAAAGGAAGGACAGGGCTGATTCATCAGTCACCTGGGTCAGTATTCCAATCACAAAATAGATTTTTTTATCAATCACCCCTTGTGGCTCCCACTGCTTCCTTCACAACAATTCTATTTAAGACTGACAAACCCTCAATATTAAAAAGCTTCCTCTTTGCCATTCCAGGCAATGGAGAAACTCCATGTTCTGTTTTCCCTCGGGTCTTTTGATGTGCTAATAAAATAGATATTTTCTTACCCAAAATGAGCCACACAGGGAGGTTTTGGTCGGTTTTTGGATACTGGAGCTACCCAGTGATTTCACCACAGATTAGAAGCACACAAGCACAGCTATTGCATTTTCTGGTTTTACAATGGAATGGTTCTGCTTCTCCTGGAGACTGGGAAACTCAAATATTTGCAGTTGACTTCCAAACTTTATAAAGGAGAAAAACTGATTTGAAAACTTCATGGCAGCACTCAATTTAAACAACAGATTAAAAAGAGAGCAGAGAAGCATCCTGAACAAAGCTGCACAGGGGGATGTTCTGTGCAATCCTGCACAGAGCAGGACAGTGGCACAGCTTTCGGGGGGTGGTTTGGAATATCCTACCCCCAGGGCCACACCATGAGCTCAGAAATGGCCTTGATAAGCAGCACCCAGGAGCTTATCAGGAACACTGGCTGCTGCCAGGGCTGGAGATCAAACTCCTGCCTTACACCAGTAGCTCTACAATCATTTTTTTCTTGCCTTAGTAACAAGCCAAGGGGAACATTTTTGTTATTGACCTTTCCAAGGATGATACTGACCCAAATTACAGCCAGGCTGGAAAATGGGTCTGACTAAAACAAACTCTCTCACGGCTCTGTAAACAGGGAGCTGGAAGGGAATTTTTCCCAGGGACACACCTGGACCTGCTCCTTAGGGCTGTGCCAGAGCCAATGGGCCAGGCATGCTGCTCTCCTGAATTCTGGAGAAGAATTCACTTAGATGTGTAAGTTCAGCCTCTAAGGGAGTTCCTGTTGTGCTGGAACCCTTGTTCCATTCCTTCCCTATTGGTTCATTGCTGTTAAGCTAAAGTGCTGCTGCTGATTCTCTGATTCTAGGAAACCCTTAGGCCTCAACTCTTGGTATTTCAAGGGCTCAGTTTGGCAGGTTGATGCACTCTGCACCTCGTGGGTCTCCCTTATTCCTTTTCATCCTGACCCTTTTTCCATCCCCAGCCTGCACACTGGTTGACTTCAGTTTTAGATTGCTTCACTTTTTAATTTCATTTTCTCTGTGTGCTTTAACTAGCTAATAAGTAACAGAGTGAGCCTTGCCAATGAATTTGGCCAGTTTTTTATATGAAATCTGCTTTTGCTGCTGCCTCTCCCAGGGATTCTCTGGATGACCTTCAAACACTCATTTGTGACACCCAGTCCCTGGGGAGGGAAATCCTTGCTTCTGCTTTGTTTCTTACACAGTTCATTGCCATGAGAGATACTGTTCATGAGACAGACAAAGCATCTCTAGTTCCAGGAATCTGAACATTCCTTAGAATCACTCAGCAAATGATTTAATCATTTTAGGCCCCATTTCAGTAAGAGAACACAGCCCATCTGTAGCTGCGGCCTCATCAGTGATTCCAGCTTAGAACAGAGTTACGCTCTTGCTTCAGATTAACCAAGATCATAAAATAAGAGAGAAAAATAGCACATAAATGTTCTCCTGTCTTTCCTCATTTCTAATCCTCCCTCTTGTCCCAAATCCATGTGTTCCAGGCTGGCTCTGTGACTTGCACTACCATCAGTAAAGGAGGTCCATAAAAGCTCATTCTTCAAGAGGTCAGCTTGGAAAGAAGCTACTGAACTCAGGGGGTCAGCAAGAACCCTGGAGAAGCTGCAGTGGGTGAAAACCTCCTCAAAAACACGGACTACAGAGAGGACTCAACACTACACTCCAAACTCCAACAGCACAAACAGCAACGGCCCGGCTGGACACTGACACAGTCTCAGAAAAGGCACAGGGGTTTGGTTTTGTGTAACAAATATGCATAGGAGACAAAACATGGATCAGTTCTGCTACAAGGCAAGGGTCCATGCAGAGATTCATTCACAGCTAAGAAAGGTTGGGGGTTTTTTTATCATTTGAAGATGGGCTGGACTTTTTTCTCGGTTTAAGATGACCTTGGACCACTACTGAGAACAGAGGGATTTGCATCCTTCCCTCTGCAGTTACAAACACTGCCCAACTCCTCGTGGAATTGGCCAAGATTTCTTCCAGCCATGCACCTCAGAAATACACGTGTTCCCACGGAAAGCCAGGTTCACAGCATGCCAGGCAGCCCCCCGGGCAGCTCTGCATCGTCTGAGCTGCAGGAGATGTGTCCCCACAGCAGCCTGCTCCCCCAGCTCTGCACACCCCTACTCACACCCAGCTGCAAACGGGGGCTGCAGCAGCTCCCACCAGAGCTTCAGCCAGCAATTCCCAGAGCTCATCCCTGGTGCTGAGCCTTCCCATCCTCTGCAGAGGAGCCGAGCTTGTGCAGATCCCGGAGCTGGGATGGGCTCTCCTTGTGCTTCTGGTGCCCCAGGGAGGGGCCATTGCTCAGCCCAGGAGCTGCTCCCTCTCCACAGTCCTGGCGAGGGCCTTTGGCAGCAGCAGGTCCTGCCTTAGATGAGGAGCAGCCTTCACTGGGCAAGGGGCCATCGAAGAAAGGCAGTTTCTGCACAAACAGAAAGGCATAAAACCAAATCATTAATTGTCAGATGGCAGAGATGGACAAAATTCAGCTGTGCCAGGGCCCTTCTGCCAGCTCTGCATTCCAGCATTGAAGTACCTGGACACAGATCCAGCCATGTCCAAAACATCAGAAACACCTGGACATAGATCCAGCCACGTCCAAAACATCAGAAATACCTGGACACAGATCCAGCCATGTCCAAAACATCAGAAATACCTGGACACAGATCCAGCCATGTCCAAAACATCAGAAACACCTGGACACAGATCCTCTCATGTCCAATACAAACCTCGTGTTTAATTAATAAAGCTGAAGATTTCAGCATTCACAGTGACCTAGCAAAGGACACTGACAGTGTTCTCACTGGTGCATTTCAGATTCTGTATTTTAGTTTGTTTGGGGATGTTTGGGGTTGTTAACACTCACTGCAAGCAGAGCTTTGTCGTTTACCCCCTCACTCTGACCGGCTGGTTGGAACAACTTTCCAGTGCCAGCATTTGATCCCAATTACACTTTGCCAACCCAGCAGGTGCTGTGAACCCCTTTGTGCCTCACGTTTTCCAGCTCAGATGCGTTGTCCTCCAGTGTCACCTTCTGGCTCATGCAGCTCAGCAGCTTATCCAGCACGCATTGCTTTGGGTGCATTCCCTTGTCGAAGCGATTGTACATCCCACACCAGAACCTCAGCAACAGAGGAAAAATGGGAATTAGGCTCAGGGGTACTTTGCTGTCAACAAACTAGATGCTGGTTAATATTTTCAATAAATTGAGATAAAGAACTGATTTAAAAAACTGCCACAGCCTTGGATTATAAAATTCAGTAGCAATGTGCTAATTTCCTTCACGTTAAAACACCTGGCAGTAGATATTAGAGTAGGATGAAAATACACTTTAATAATTGATTTCCATCTTCCAGCTCATACTCCAGCCCTTGGTTTGTCCAACCTCCCAACTTTTACTTGCACATTTTCATCCCCCCTCCCTCTCAGCAGGGCCCAGGAGTGAGGCAGAAACAAAACAAAATTCCCCAGATCTGTTGGAACACCCTGGGCAATGGAACAGACCTGGCAACCAGAACCTCCTCTGGGAAAAAAGCCCTGAACTGGGGTGCCAAAATTCCTGCTTGAAAGACTTCCTTAATATACATTAAAAGGGAGGAAAAGAGGAACTTTTTCAAACACTTAAATGTGACAGAGCAAGCAGTCAGGGGGTTGTGTGTGGTTCTGTTGAAGTTCTGCTTTTCCTTGCCTTACTCCACCCTCTTTCTCAACACCGAATTAAAAATATTATTTTAAATTACAGCAGCTGAATTTATTTAACCTTTGCACTGCTCCTCTCAGTTTATGGCGGGGATGGAGGGGAAAGGTAAAATAAACAAGCTAATCAGTGCAAATTTATTTGAATTAAACTCGAGTTATCAATCTACATTACAATGAAAGAAAAATCACCATCCTTCCCCTTCTTAACTGAGCAACTTACTGGAAACTGAAAGGTAGAGTGTTTGGTTGGAGCTCTTTGTAAGCTGTGAATCCTCTGTACAAAGGATTTCTCAACTCCTGCTTTCTCTGTAAGAGGAAAGGCCACAGAGAATGGGTCTTCTCAAAGATTCTGTCAAGTACAAAGAACATCTGATCACTAAAAGAAGCAGCAAGTGCATTGATAACTGCAGCTGTTTGGAGCAGAATTCGATTAAGGGAGCTAAGAATTATTTTTATGCTGGATCTGATTGATTTCATACACACAAGATACATCACTAAGGAATTAAAATGGACACTATCCTGTCCAGAAAGGAAATCTGCAAGTTATTACTGGGATCCAAACTAAACCAGCTTCTCTTGGGATATAATCAATTTATTCTTTTCTCACACTGTAGAATACAACGATCAATCAAGACAATGTTACCCTAATTTCCAATTCCATAAACCCCACAGAACCTGCCCCTTTTCTGACATTGCAGGTGATTTCTGGTGGCTCCCCAAACCCCCAGCTCACCTGAGCTCCTCGCGTTCCTTGTGGCAGGTGCCCAGGAAGTTGCCAAACTGGCAGGAATAGACATGGTCGTGGATTTCCAGCAGGAAGCGCTCGTTGAACTCAAAGGAGCAGGGGAACTGCTGCATGAGCTGCCACACACATTCCACAAACTGGGTGAACACAGGGGACACCTCTTTGGGGTCCCCATCCAGGTGGCCACACCTGGAGAGATGCAAAAAACAGGGTTAAATCCTCTGGCACCCAACACAAAACATCCCCTCACCATTAAACAGGTGGAAGTTTTCTTCCAGGTCAAGTTAATGTTTTGAATTTGGGAAGTCTTGAAAAAGTGGCTGAGATCTTCTTCCAGGAGATGATTGCAAGGGAATTAACAGGTCTTGTTGGAGCATTAGGGATGGAACCCCAGGGTGGGGTCACCATGGAAGTGTTAAAGAAATGTGTGGATGTGGCATTTGGGGACCTGGGTTAGTGGTGGTGTTGCAATGATCTTGGAAGCCTTTTCCAACCTTAATGATTCTGTGATTCCATGATTAGAACTCCTCAAATAATACAATTTTGCAAGTAGGAAAACACCCAGAATTCAAACTATCATTTTGTAAAGCAATAAAAACAGAATGATGAAAAGCCTTAGCAGATCCTGACTTTAAGTCACCAAAACCAGCATTTTCCAAGTGTTTTCTCCTTTTCATTTCAATTTGTCACAGGAACCCCTAAACCTGAAAACAGTTTTGGTTTCACAGTCACTTCCCCAAGGGAACGCGCTCCTCTCACCTGTGTGAGAACTTGTGGCCCATTGCAATCCACTCCTTTTCTATCAGGACCTGCAGGTTCAAAACAGGGATTAAGGAAAGAGCATTACTTTGGTTAAAAAAGCAAAATGAAGCCTTTGATGTTGAAGCTTAAAAAGCTGACAGCCTGCTGCCCCTATTGCTTTAAACACATCCCCAGAAATCAATGGAAGCAGGAATTGTGATTTATAGATTACCCAGTTACCAAGGCAATGGCACTGCTGGAATCAGAACTCATTTCAAAAGTATCATTTTCAGGGAGTAACTATGTTGTTAAAATCATAATATATAAATACATTGAGCTCAAAGAATTAACAGCTTAATATTACACTTTGCTATTTAATTTGGAAAAAATATTGTGATATTCAGTAAGTGGAATAAAATATTTAACACACAAATAAGAATACGTAAAAAGCACAATACAGCTGTGTATTGAGGAGCTGAGGATGAAATCAGAACTATATGGCATTTTTTCTTTTAAACAGATCCCTATAGTTATAGGAAATAAGAAAGAAGCAGTGTTTTCCCTACAGATGTCTCACAAGGAACCACATGACTGATTATTGCTGCATCCATTATTACTGTGCTGGATCATATCTTAAGATAATTCCTGGTATCATGATCCAGATTAAGAAAAGGAAGGCAGAAACTCACGACAGGGTTAATTTATATTGCTTTTAAAATTTATATTGCTCCATTACTTGCACGCCTAAATGACGAATTCATTTAGGAATAACCCGTCAGAGGACTTGTGGCTGACAAACCATTGTCTCAGAGGACAGACAAGGATGTGTCTGTGTGTCACTGCTCCTGTTCCCAAGAAAAATCCCAGCTCTCAGCTCATGCAGAATTGTTCAGAGACAAAGCCTGGGCAGATGTTTCATGTGCTGATGGAACTTTAACTGTTAAAAGGCTGCAGTATAATCCAGAAACAAAGACAGTGATAATAAAATTAGGATGGAATGCAAGGAAACAGTTTTGGCACTGAAAGGCAAAATCTGCATTGTTCTGATTTCAGGCATTCTCACAGAGAACTCTCCTGAGACACAGCAGCTCTGCAGGTATTTAACAAGACATGACTGGAAAGAAACATCACAGACTGCCCTGAACTCATGCAGGCATGGCTGCAAATTAAGAAAAAGCCTGCACTAGGTGCAAACAGCCAAATTAAAGTGAAATGGCTTAAAATAGAAGTGAGATGATGCAGATTTGATTGATGGGGAGGTTATACCCTGTTCTGTGCATGGCTGAATTCACCCAATTTCCAATCCCAGCTGATAAGAGAACTCCATGACAAACTCCACCAGTTTTTGGTGGATTGCTGCCAGAGCTGCATCTCTTCCTGAAATCTCTCATTAGTGACTCCCATATAGCCATGGCAGGAAACAAGGATTTGGGAATTGTCAATCGGCTGCTGCTGTGCTGTTCGGAACAATTACAGCTCGTTACAGATTCCAAGCTGCTTTATATAGGTCACCTAGTGCTCATCCCAGGAAATGGCCTAAACCACATCATTAGGGCTTTTTTCCAGGGGAATTCCAGCTTGTCCTTACCATGAAGCCTTTGAAGGTCCTGTAGAAGGGGTCCAGGAGGAGGCTGGCCAGGGAGCAGACCTGGGCCGTGCGGTCCCAGCCGTCGGAGCAGTGCACCAGCACGCTGGCCCTCTCCTCTCTCACAGCCTGCCAGGGACACACAGTGCTCAGTTAAACGCTGTCCCTCCACCTGCATCCACCTCAAACCCCACGGGAGTATTTGGTATCTCTCATCTGGCCCATGGAAATGCACCATTCCATCAAAAGTACTGCAGCAGGTGGTAAGAAACTGCCCCTGGGATCTCAAATCCCTCCGGAAGGCCAAGGATTCCCAGGTTCTTCCTCTGAGGAAAAATCTGGTGGATGAGTAAAGAATAATAGTTGGACGCCCAGGAATTAGGAACTTTAGGATAAATAGAATAATTGATCCCAACTTCTCCCCATCCCATCATCTTTAGTGCAGAAGAGAAACAGAAAAGTTTAGGGGGAGAACAGAAGAGTTTCACATGGGGAAATTGAGAGAGAAAACCAAAACTTACAACTCACTACTCTCACCACATATTTCCCACACGCCCTTTACTATTCCTTAGTGACTCTCCTCCTTCTGCCTGATCCACAAAGCCACGAAAATGTGGACTGTGTCGAATAATCCAAATTACTTGTACACATCACACAAAACCAGGGGAAAACCAAATGCTCCAAACAATCCCTCAACTAAAGCAGAGTAGTGGATGAATAACAAGCACAGGGTCAGGAGCTGTTTGCCCTGCTATACAGAAATGCTTACAAAGGTCATTTATTCACACTTTGTGACTTTATGTGTTTCAAATGAGCTCTAATAAAGCTCTGTCACAATACAGGACAAACGACAAGATACCAACCCCTCCACTGTCACAGCAGCTGAAGGACCCACTTACATTCTCCAACATTTTTGGAGAGCTGAGACCAACCTGGGCATCACCTTCTCCCCAGAAACAGCTTCCCAGCCTTGCAGCAGTCCCTAACACACCAGGAGGCATTTCTGAATTCCCCTGCAGCTGGAGAGCAGCTTTACCTTGGCCAGGAAGACCCCAGCATCCATCACAGCCTTGATGTGCCGTAACCAGCCCGAGTTCTCCAGCCCCGTGAGGAAATCACTCATGGAGGGGGACTTCATCTCACACACTGGGAACAGACACAGAGGAATGAGCTGATAACCCAGGAACCACATCCCTGGCACCTCCTCATTACCTCTCCTAAAATTTTAAGTGCTTGAAGCAATATCCTGTCTAAAGGACACAAAATACTGGTTGCATGGTTAAAATTCATAACTAAAAAATTGCTGGTTGTGGGAGAACTTGAGGCTCTGGAAATTTCCTCCAGCTCTTTGTTTAAAGGGTAACTCATTATTTATTCAGTTGTGTTTTTTCCAACAGTGAGCTGTTGCTTCACTCTAAATCACCATCACATCTACAACCACTCACTCACTTCACAGGGATGTGAAGTTATTTTTCTCTCTAATTTAGAGACAGAAATAACAAGTCTAACCTTGAAGGCAACTCAGCTGCTCTAATGAAACGCAGCACAGAAAATACTGAGAGTAATAAAGTTCAGAAAGAGTCCATAAGCCCCAGTGAATGAGATTTTATTGCTGTTGGAGGAGAACATGGGAGCAAACAAGTATTTATTCTGCCTCTTCTTCCACCACCAAACAAGTCTGCCAGGAAGAGGCAATTGAGGACTCAGAGTTGTGATCAGGCCACTCTTTTGGATGGGAACAGCCTGATTTTTGTCTAAAGTCACCATGGATCCTGCAGGACCACCTGGGAGCATCAATTACTCAACTCTTTTGAAGCAAGGTGAGAACTGTGGTGGTCACTAAAATATTAAACTCCAATTCTGGATGACAGCACCTGAACTGCATCATAGAAAACAAAGTACAGGCACCAAGCAGAAGGATTTGCAGCATCTCCTCTGCCCCATTCCACATCAGCACAAGGAATATCAGCACAAGGATGGCAGCAGGGCTGGAAACCACAGAGCAGAGTGAGGGTTTGATCCAAGCTCTGTCAGCACCTTTATGGAACTCCTCCAAAACTATGCCAGTGAAACTCTGGGCTTGATTCCCCTCTTGATCCCCAATGCTCAGGTGTTTCTTTTACCCTGCTTTGCATTTTTCTCTATGATCACAGTGAGCTTAATTACTTTGCATTTTAATATATTTATGTATTAAAACATTAATACATTTTAAAGAAGTTTAGTTAAAGAAATAAGAAATAAATGAAAAGTCAGAAAAATATATATATGAGATTCAAGGCTTTGGAAGAGCGTGCCAAAATTGTATTTCAACTCAGAAATGCTGTTAAACCCTGAAATACTCCAAATACAGTAAACCCCAAAAAGTATTTCTTGAACAACCTCTGTTGGCTTTCTTTCAATAGGTCATGAAGCCACCATGAGAGAATCTTAGGTGTAAAACGGAATATTTCTCTAACCTTTTCCTATTAATTTGGCACATTAATTAAGGAGTATTTTTCATACCAATTGCTAGTTTTGAAACACTATAAAATCAAGCACAAGGACAAATAAATCTCAAACAGGGAAGCATTTTAACAGCATTAATACTTTCAACCACTTCAGTGCAGCAAACAAAGCCAAATGCTGGCTTTGCTTCCATCAGAACACACTTTGTGCATGGAGCATTTGGATATTCAGCAGAAGGCTCTGTCCAGGAGGGGTAAAAAAGACAAACCTCCCAAAAGGCCGTACCCACCTTCCAGCAGCTTCTGCAGGCTGCTCCTCATTACATGGATGTTCTCGATGCCAATGAATTTAAAACGGATGTTTTCATAATTATCTTCATTCTCATAGCCCTTCCCAGCAGCTCTGTTGGCCATGGCATTCAACTGACAATTTCAAGGGAGCAGGAACAGGAGAGAAAAGAAAGAGAAAATCACAACAAAATTCAGAGAAGCTGTTTTGCAAGTATTTTTTTTATTTTTCAAATCTACCAGAAAATGTACTGGACAAAGCTGTTGCTCAGCTGTTCTTCCCCACTTCCCAGAGGTTGTTTAATTAAAATTATTCCACTTCATTAATCAGAGGTTCATTAAGACCCTACTTTGGGTAGTATCAACCCCCAATTTCTGCTGCCGTCAGACACACTGAGCCTGCCCTAAGAGTGAAATTCCCTAAAGAAATTCAGAGCAGCACACGAAAGGAGGAAAGTCATTTTTAACAGGGACATACATACATGGTGGTATAGAAATAGTAAGAGAATTCCCAATCTTTTCACAGACATACATGCACAGAGGAAATAAAGCCACCTGAGGGAAACATAGAAACATTCAAGTTGAGCAGGAAAAATACAGCAACTGCAGAAAAGAAGAAGAAAAGAAGCCAGTTGTTCTAATAATCCTCCCCAAACCAGCTCAAGAGCTACCAGGACATCTTTGGTGGGGGCAGAGAACAGAGCAGCTCAACCCCTCCATACAAATTTGAGAGATTTACCTCCATGGAGAGGAGAGAACAGCCAGATATGGTACAGACACCCTTAGAACTGTTAAATAACCCTAGTTCTGCCAGAGTGTGACAGGTTGGGTTAGAAGGAGAAGCGTCACAAATTATTAATTCTCCCTTTGTCTCCAAATGGATTTGATGGATTTCAGTGGCACAGCTTTGACATTGGAGGCTGTCTGTACCCAAAGAACATGCAGTGCCTGCTATAAATGCATATATCATTGCAAAATAGGGGATCTCTAGGAAATGGTACACGAAAAGCCAGCATGCACACTGGAACAAGATCCTTAATTTCCCAAAAAGACCTTTTCTTTCTTGCCCTTGCCATGGTTTAATAAAATCTGTAGTTTATATAAAATAACTGCAAGATCTGAACAGTGAAGCAGATTTGCAGAAAACTGCATTTTCAAATAATCACAACACTTTTAAATCTTTGCGTAATTAATTGTGTGCTATGAAAACCCTTGTGTTTTAATTGGCTTCCACCAACATTCCCAATCCATATGTTTACAAGAGAATCATTGGAATTCGTTTCTAAACTCAGTTTCTCAAGGTGACAGTCATTAGAGGTTTCATTTTGCACATATTTCTTCAATATCCTCTCACATAAACCCCTCAGCTCTCAAGTTCCAGCCCCAAACAGCAGCTACAAATCAGAAGAGCTGAGTTGTATTAAACTTCATCAAGAGAACATTGTGAGTGTTATTCTGAAAAGGCAAAAAAAAAGGGAAGGGACTGCTTTCCCCAGCCCTACTTCCTCCCAGGTTTGCCAATAAAAGCACTTCAGTCTCATGGAACTGAATCCTGAGGCTTCTCTCCAACTCCACGCATTTAAGGCTCTGCAGGAAAACCCTTCACTGTCCCAGCCAGGTTCACAACTGCCAGCTCCATCAGGGCATCTTGAACACAAACCTCAACCCAGGATACCCCAGAGGGCCAAATCCTCAAGATCATTTCATATCCCAGTTTTATACCCTGAACCAGGAGCCTGATCCCCCATCCCTGACGTAGGACAGACCCAGCACTGGCAGAATTGTGACAGAACAAAGTGGAAACAGCACCATTAATTCAGAAACGAGCTTTAAAAGCAGCCCCAACCCCGTGGAGGTACCTTTGGCCTTGTGTCTACAACATACATGAAGGGGCTGCCAGGGTTGGCCTCTCGGATGGCCTGGAGCATCTGCTCGTCCTCCAGGCAGCGTGCACTGAACCCGGACAAGGGCTGGCTGCAGCGGCACAGGGCAGCCTGCAACACACACACAACAGACCTCTCACAGACCTCTTCATGCCCCAAAACAACACCAAGGTCACAGTGTGAACTGTCCTGTGTTCCCTTTTTGAACAACTGCTGGTTAGGGAGACACACAGAAATGCTGCTGGGTCATTTCACAAAACAAGAAGGTTGGGGAAGTGGACGTGGTGAGGATGAGGAGGCTCAAGCTGAGCTCTGCCTGATGGTCACTGTCCCAAGTGTCAGCAGCTCATAGGATGTCAGTGCCCTGAAGGGTTTGGGTTGGAAGGGACCTTAAAAATATCTCATCCCACCCCCTGCCATGGCAGGGACACCTTCCACCATCTCAGGGTACCCCAGCCTGGCCTTGGAGATCTCCAGGAATCCAGGGGCAGCCACAGCTTCTCTGGGCACCCTGTGCCAGGGCCTCCCCACCCTCCCAGGGAAGGATTCCTTCCCAATATCCCATCCATCCCTGCCCTCTGGCAGTTTAATACCATTCCCCCTTGCCCTGTCACTGTGCTCATATAAATATCCTTCTCCCTCCTTTCCATCAGCCTCCTGAAGGTACTGGAAGGCAGCAATTTCTCATGTTTTCCATTTGGTTTCTATTTCCAAACCATTCTTTTGAGTTTTCCTTATTAGTTGCTGCTGTTGCACACTGACAGCAGCACTGGGTATATTTTAAGGAAATTTGATTAGTTTCCAGTGCCCAGGTCAAGACAAGCTTCCTCAGGAAAACAACCATTTGGCTGCGACAGAATTTTCCTAACATCAGCATCTGAAACACTGCTGAGGCAGCAAAGTTACAAATTTACATTCTGGTCTTCAGTGGAAAAAAAATGAAATCTTCACATATTCTGAGCTAGTGGGGATTTATTTCAGGGTGGTTCCTCCTCTTCAATACTAAGAAAATTCAGCCAAGTCAACATATGACTTGATAAAACATTAATCAATACAAATAAACAGAAGATTAAAAACCCCACGCCAGAAGGAATTGCCAAAAGCTGATTAAGAAAAAATTCCCAACAGGAAGCTTGAAAAGTTTGTCCTTTTTGCACAGCTCTTGCTGCATTCCCAGTGTTTGCCTTTAGCTCATTCTGTGACTCCGAACAAAGGCCATTCAGTGAAGCACAGTTCTGAAAGGCCTCAAATCTAATAATTATCTTATTCTTTCATTAGAAGGGAACTGGACAGAAAGGGGAACCCTTCCTCCCCCACAAGGCAACAGGCACTGAAGCACTTACATTGTTTTCCTTACACAAGTAAGAAAGCACCGGAATCCGCCCTCGGCTCCTGAACCTGGAACTTCCCATCACCACTGCCTTGGTGGCAGCTCGAGGCACTACAATTTCAGGGGGGTATGTGCTGCAAACCTGAGGGAGAAGAGAGGAAAATAACCCAAATATTGCTACTGAACATTTCAAAATTAATGACAGATTATCTTTAGCTTATTAGGTTACGAGGCATTCAGGAAAACAATGCAGGAAAATCAACTTTGCAGGTGAACCTAAAAACTGGACTGCACAATGCAGATTAAAAGAAAGCCCTTTAAATACAGAAATGTTATGGAAGTTTATATTTTAGAATCACAGAAAGGTTTGGGTTGGAAGGGACTTTAAAAGCTCATCTCATTCCACCTCCTGTCATAGGCAGGGACACCTTTCACTATACCAAGGTGCTCCAACCCGGCTTCGGACCCTTCCAGGAATCCAGGGGCAGCCACAGCTTCTCTGGGCACCCTGTGCCAGGGCCTCCCCACCCTCAGAGGGAACAATTCCTTCTCACAATAAGAGAGTTCTAGAACAACTATATTTTAAAAGTTCTCTCAAAATCTTATGCAGCTTAAAAGACATTTCCAGCGCTCAGGTGGCACCCTCAGAGAGCAGCTTTACCCATCCTCCTCAAACAAGCGGAGTCTTTTCACCATGGACTTCACACATAAGCTGCTCTCCGCATCCGGCTTTACATCAGGCTTGACAATTTTAAAACACAGGCTGGAAATCCTGAGGAAATTCTAAAGCACTAGCAAGCAAAGCCTCACAGTGATTAATGGTTTGAGATGGCCACATTCAGGTGCCCTGATCAGCTACTGGAAACAGCAGCTCTCACATCAGATCTCAATCCAGGCCCCCACAGGCACAGGCAGGTATCATCAGCAGTCACCTCTGACAGCACAGGCTTGTCTTTCTTCAACTCAAAGCTTAAAGTAAAGAAAGCCCCCAGGAGAAAGGAGTGGAGAGCCAGGGGAAGGTTTCAGGTTTATGAATATGTTGGTGCCTTCCTTGGAGTTGCTTGATTTAGCTTTTCACCAGTCAGGCCTGACTGTACACAGCCTCAGAGGAAATAAAAAGGGAAACAATGTGGAGCAGGAGTTTGAACAAGCTTGCTGACAAATGTTTTTGTTTAATGTTGTTTAGATCCACCTGGCCTTTCAGGGAAAATAACAGCAGCAGCCAGTTCAGATTGAAATGACGGAGAGCCCTGAGACAGCAGAAGATCCAGCTGAGGAAGCAAAGAAAGGTCTGTTTCCCACTGCTGTTTTTTCCTTCCTTCCTTCCCTAGTCACTCTCCACTCTGCCTCACTCCCCACCAATCCAAACTGCTGCCACTTCCTTCTCTCCCCCACATCTGTCACCAGCTGGGTAGGACAGGTCTTTGCAAAGACCAAAAGCAGCCAAGGGTACTTGAGATTTTGCCTAACAGATGGTTTGACATTTCTGCAGCAAAACAAGGCTCTGGTTCCCTGTCAGGGGGATCAAAGCACAACAAGGTGCCTCTGCAACTCTCCTGGAGCATCATTATCTGCAATTCCACACAAAGATCATGTGCTTTAACTCAAACCAAGTGAGCTCCTTCCTCCCCTGAGGCAGCAGAAGGGCTGTCATTAATAATAGCTAGGAGATGGTGCATGAAATGGCTCGTTTGGGCAGGAATTACCTCATAGTCCTTGTTAATGTCCGTTATTTCCCAGTAGTCATTGGGAATTCCCATGCGCTGGTAATCCAGTTTCAAATCAATCAGTTTCCATCCGATTTCCCGGTTCTCTTTGGACATTTTAGGATTGTAAGAGAAAGCATAAAGTTCTTCGGGTTTCACTGAGGAGAAAGAAAAAAATGAATGCTAGAGATGCAAAGACATCCAGAGAGGCCAAAACTTCTGAAAATCAATAATTGAGTGCTACAGAGGAATATTTAAGGTATTTCAAACTTCTCAAACTCATATTTAATAGGGTTTTGGTTGGGTTAGTACCAAGTGCTGACAATTCATCCTGAAATCCTCAGAAACTTCCAATTCTCAGTTCCCATGCAGGGAGATACATTAATTCTAACAAAGTTTTAGCCCAACTTGGAAGAAGAAATTTTTCCTGAATAAACTATTTCCTCCTAAATTCACTGCAATAAGTATGTTCGATGAGATTTATAACATAACCATTAATTCACACATGAAAACATGGATTAAAATATCTGTGTTCTGTGAGGAGTTCAGACACCAGCTCCTGCACACCTATAAGGTCATTGCTCAACAACAAATTCTGAGCCTAGAAAATTTGAGGGGTGCCTGGAATATCACAGTGAGCCCAGCAAAGGCTTCAGGCTGGCTCTGACAAATGCCCATTTACCATCCCAATCTCCTTCCCTCTCTTCACAAAATGCAAATCCATCCAATAATTCATGCAGCTAATTCCCCAGGCAGCTCCAGAGACAGAGGGAAACCTGTCAGAGGCAGATAAAGCAGCTGGTTACTGGGCAGGTGACCCAAAGCTTTCCATTCCACGTGTGTACATCATCAATAATGATGTGCTCTGCCAAAAATCCGTGAAGGTAGCATACACAGAGACATCAAAAATGAAAAAATAAAAAAAAGCACTGTTGAAATTCAGAAGTAGAAGAAAAGCTGCATTTAGAGAGTTAAGCAGAGAAAAGCATTTACAGAGTTAAGCAGAGAACAAAGGAAGCTGGTGTGAGCCCCTGCAGTGACACCTCCCACATTTTAGGCACTATCTAAACCTTTAATTTTCAAACCTCAAAGAGCAGTGACAGCTTTTAAATGGTAACACCACAAACCACACAAACTGCCAGCTACAGCATCAAGTGAGAACTTCAGAACTAAGGAAACTCCAAAGAGCACAACGGGGATGCTGGGAATAGACAATTACAAATCTCCAAACTCAGCAAACCCCATTTCTCCTCCAGGATTTCCAGACCAGTCCTGGGAGAAGGCCAGCAAGGAGCTGTCGTTAATTCCCCTCTCTCAGCCTGGTGACACCATCACAAACTGCAGTTACAAATGACATCCTTATAAGAACACAACTGCAAATACTGGTTCTAGCACCCCAAAAGCAGAGGCTGCTACAGGCAGGAGCCAGGCAGGAATTCGGTGGAATGTTGTCCTGCAAGAAGAGCCTGAAGGTTCATCCATGCTGGGATAAAAAGCTGGAGCTAGGAGAGACCACAGGCTTTTGAGGGTGTTTGGCTCACACCCTGAGAGTGACTCCAAGTCAGCACAGGCTTCCTCCACAACTGAGCAAACAGAGCAGCCTAAACATGTGACTGGAAACAGAGCTAAGATGCCAATTTGTGGGATTCCAGAATTCTGGGAATGCCTGGATCAGCTGGAAAGGGCTGAACTGCACAAAGTCAACAGCTGGGTGACACAAGTGAGCGATGGTGGCCAGGTTTGGGACATGAACTTTGCACAGCTCTCCAGAGGTTCCTCATGGGAGATCACCTCATTCTCACTGCCAGAGAGTCACAGAATCACAGAAAGGTTTGGGTTAGAAGAGCTCATCCAGTGCCACCCCTGCCATGGGCAGGGACACCTTCCATTCTCCCAGGCTGCTCCAAGCCCAGACAATCTGGCCTTGGACACTGCCAGGGATCCAGGGGCAGCCACAGCTTCTCTGGGCACCCTGTGCCAGGGCCTCCCCACTGTCACAGGGAAGGATTCCCTCCCAATACCCCATCTATCCCTGCCCTCTGGTAGTGGGAAGCCATTCTCCCTTGTCCTGTGACTCCAGGCTCCTGTAAACAGTTTCTCTCCACCTTTCCTGTCAGCTCCCAAGATTGGGTTTAGTTTGGAAGCAAATGTCCTGCCCCACAGAGCTCAGCCTCCTGAGCCCTCCCATCACCTCTGATGGTGGAAGCTGCTTCTGACCCCACATCCTCCCTCCCAACCTCAACCACAGGGCAGCACAGCTTTCCCAGGGCTCAGTTCAGAGCATTCCAAACATTCCCAGAAGAGATTTCCATCCCCAGTACCTGGCTGGGAGAGCTTGAGCAGGGAGGTGAACACGTCGTGGCAGTCCCTCTCCTGCCCAATCACAAAGTGAGCCACGTGGAAATTCTTGCAGTGGATGAGCAGAGGGTACCCAGCCGTGGTCAGGGGCAGCTTCTCCACACTGGAGATGTGGTGATGGAGAATCTGCAAGACACAAAATAAGTGTCATTTGTCACTGATAAAGCTGCGAGCAGTACAAGCAGATATGGAATTTTGGTAATACAATCAGCTATTTATGCTTCCTGTACCTAAGGAGCAGCAGAAAATGAGCTATCTATCAAATGTGATACTTATCAAATATAACAAACTGCACCCAAAACCCAGGGAACGAAAGCAAGACTGAAAAAACACAGAAGTACATAAATTACTTTCAAAGACAGATGTGCAGCCCAGTTTACCTGATGCACTTTGCTTTCCTTCCACCCCCATCTGAAATATATTCTGTCACTCACATTTCACCTTAGAATTAATAAGTTCATTTCAGTGCTAAGTCTGCACTTCTGAAAGCTGCAAATTCACGTTTAGTGATTTTGTACATTGAGTCTGAGATAGGAAATTACACAAATTTCTGCATTCCTTGAACTGACACTAGTTCCATGAGCAAACTCGATAAACTCACATCACCAATATGCTCATTTCCTTCCAAACCAGATGTCTCTCTGAAGCATTTGGTACAAAAATGGTATCAAAATCACTACAGCTTTGGAATTCCCACACCTGTTTATTCTGGAAAGGAGAGCAGCAACTTCCAGAAGGGGAAATGGCTTCCCACTGCCAGAGGACAGGGATGGATGGGAAGGAATTGTTCCCTCAGAGGGTGGGCAGGCCCTGGCACAGGGTGCTCAGAGAAGCTGTGGCTGCCCCTGGATCCTGGGCAGAGTCCAAGGCCAGATTGGACACTGGGGCTGGGAGCAGCCTGGGACAGTGGGAGGTGTCCCTGCCCATGGCAGGGGGTGGAATGAGATGAGCTTTTAAGGTCCCTTCCAACCCAAACCCTTCTGGGATTCCAAGATGATTCTATGAAAAGAAAGAAGAACTGAGCTTTAAGGAAATACCAGAGGTGGAATGGAATGATCCTTCAAGTCCCTCCCACCCCAAACCATCCTGTGATCCAAAGGAACTTTTCCAGGCATGTTTCTACCACTCCATACCCATGTTTCTTTCCTGACTTCAGCAGATGCATCCACGTAGATCAGGTGGGTGGCTGTCAGGTACAAGGTCCCAGTTGCTGCCTTCCTGTTTGCGTAGCGATCCAGCAGCTTCACATTTTCAACCTGCAGTAGGAACATAGGATGAAATGCTACAGAATCCCTGAGGCTGGAAAAGCCCTCCAGGATCATCAAGTCCAACCTGTGCCCAATCCCTGACTGGTCACCCAGCTCATATCCCGGTGTTCCTTGGACACCTCCAGGGATGGGGACTCCAAACCTCCCCAGCAGCCCCTGCCAATGCCTGACCACCCTTTCCATGCAGAAATTCCTTCAAGTCCAACTTGGATGGACAAAGTACTTAAGCACCTGTTGAACTCCATTCATTCAACTTCTAACACACAGCTCATGAAGCAAGACAGAAAAAGACAAGAATTCAAGTCCCCTCCTGCAACACCAACCCAGCTTTACACCATAAACTCAAATTATTTCTCCATGAATTAAAGCCATAAAGGTTAAGCAAACAGCCAAGGTTCAGCAGTAGAAAATCCTAACAGCATTACTGGATTTGCAGCCAAGATGATCCCTGTTTGTTTGTCACTGTGCAAGGCTGCAGAAATAACAAGACAAAGAACTGCAAAGGAAAGCCTTGTCTGCGCTCAGGGTCACCAAATGTTGCTCTGGAAGGAACAGTCCTCTCCAGGCTGACTTCCCACTGCTCATTCCCTGTCAGGAGCTACTTCTTGTAACTCACTTCCTGGCTTCCAAATGCATTTCATAAACCACAACAAGATAATTAATAAAAAACAGCTTTGAAAAACATCGGCGCAAACATAATAAAATATGGCACAACATTGGATTGATTTTCTCCTGGCCTATTTGCTGCCTAATGAAAGCAGATGGAAATTTTCTTTTGCCATTGAGCAGAAATAATGAGAAAAAATAATTGGATGGACAATGAAAACAAATGTTTCAGCAGTAAATGACAGATTATTTCTGGGAATTGAACGGGTGAGCTTCCTTATGTTGGTCTCAAGGAAATAATGGAAAATCTCAGCAAATAAACTTGGAGAGCAGAGGCCTGGGCTCAATGTCCTCTTAGCAGGTCGTGTTTTTTCACTAGATATTACTATTAAATATAAAATTGCCCTTTTCAGGGCACTACAGACATGCAGGACCAGCAAAGCACCTCAGGGCAGGGGGTAAGGAGCATCCCCAATGTCCTAGAGAATAAAACAAAATACGGCAACCCTCACTGCAGCAAAAATAAAATTAAATTAGCAACGGCTGCCTGAATAAATGCAATTCCTTTTAGCACAGCTTTTCAGAGCTCCTGTTTGACTCAATTCAATAGGAAAAAACCCCCACATTTTGCTTCACTCATTGGGACTGAGGGGAATTCTCGCACTTTAATAGAAAGGAAATATTCCGGAATCATCCCGAAAACCCCTTTGGGATCAGCCCCGCACTGAAACCCCCCTTCCCACAGGCGTCGGAGCCACGAACACCCTCAGCCCGCGGCTATAACCACCCACCCCCAACGCCGAGGGCGCAAGGGACGTTCCCAGGCGGGGGAACAAAGGGAGCAGATGCCGGGACCCACAGCAGGGTTACCTTGGGGGTGCTGATGTGCTCCATGACCGCCGGCCACCGTGAGGGGCCGCCCCGCCGCCATGAGGGGCGCGCGCGCCGCGCCCCGCCCGCCCGCCCGCCCCGCGCGCCGCGCCGGCATCGCGAGAGCGCCGCTCGCCGCCATCTTGGCTGAGGGCAGCGCTGAGGGCCGGCCCGCCAGGATGCCCGGGATGTGCCAGGGGTGTGCCGGGATGTGCCAGGAGTGTCCGGAGCCCCCGGGATGTGCCGGAGCCCCCGGGATGTGCCCGGAGCCCCCGGGTGTGTCCCGGAGCCCCCGGGATGTGTCCCGGAGCCCCCGGGATGTGTCCGGAGCCCCCGGGATGTGTCCCGGAGCCCCTCGGGTGTGTCCGGAGCCCCCGGGATGTGCCGGAGCCCTCCGGGATGTGCCGGATGCCCCGGGATGTGTCCGGAGCCCCCGGGATGTGTCCGGAGCCCCCGGGATGTGTCCGGAGCCCTCGGTGTGTGCCCGGGATGTGTCCAGAGCCGGACCCTCGGGATGCGCCCGAAGTCCCCCTGGGATGCACTCGGAACCCTCGGAATGCGCTCGGAGCCCCCAAGACATGCATGGATCCCCGGGATGAGCCCTCGGGATGTGCCCGGAGCCCCCGGGATGCTCCTGGAGAGCGGTGGGAGCCCCCTCATCCTCTCAAGATGAAGCTTGGCCATCCTCTGCCCCATCCTGCTGCTGTCCCACTGCCTCTCCGTGTCTTTCCCCTCGCAGCACCGGCATTGGCGAAGCTCTCAGAGTATATTTTGGAATGGAACACCTTTTCCCTCAAAGTGTGCGGCCGTCAGCGGTGCTGTCTCGATGGGCAGCAAGCTGACAACATCCCCCCCTCGAGAAAGGGGTAGGAGACACATTTATCACGTTCGGGCTTGTCACACTTCCCACGGCTCGTAACACCTGTTTGTCCTGTTTTCCGTGCTTTTTAAATTCCAAGCACGGTGCTGTCTCTCGTGGATGCCCAGCCCCGATCCCGGGGAACTGCTGGAATTGCTGTTCACTACCGCAGTGAGTGCTGGTGTCGCCAAGGGCAGCAGCTTCCCAAGGGCTTGTTCCAACCCAAATCCTGAATTGCTGAGAAATTCCCTTCAGGAGCTTAAGAATTTACAGGTTTAATTGTTGCTCTTGTGTCAAAACTAAACATTTACAATTTTTAATTACTGGTATCGAGCCTGCGAATTGACAGGTTTTGATTATAACAAAATCAGAATCCCAGGCTGGTTTGGGTTGGAAGGACCAGGAAAGCCCCTCCAGTTCCAACCCCTGCCATGGGAAAGGACGTCTTCCACGGGTGTTATTCCATATTCTATAATTTCTACCGCTCGAACAAACCCACACAGCCTCAGTTCAAGCCAAGAGAAGACACACGAGCTGTAATTCCCTGTGATTCCCGGCGTGGAGCAGCACAGGCTCCTCCCCCGCAATTAGTGGGGGCAGCTCATTAATTAAGGCTTTGTGTTTGTGCTCCACGTAATCCGAAGTCGTTTTTCCCCTGCTAGCTTCTGGAGTTTTCGGAAGGATGAGGATGGTTTTTAAGGTTAATAATAAATGGGGTGGGGATTATTTAGGGGACCTTACAGCACTGCAGAAAATGTACCTGAGGAATAGCAATGCTGCTTCCTCCTCTTCCCAAAGGAAAGCCAGAAAACAGAAGGCAAAAATTAAAAAATGAAAATAAGAAAAATAAGGATGTGGAGATGAGAAGAGCTGGAGGAACAGTGGCATTGCTCAGCCAGACACCATCACCCTCACAGCTTCTTCCCAAACTGTTGTGCTACAGGGATCAGTTTGAGCAGGAATCCCAAGGAAAAAAGAGAGCTGACTTCTTCCAGGGAGCTCTTCCCAAGTCATAGATGGATTGTGTCCTTCTTCTGTCTGAAATCTGCATTTACAGAGCCTGAGGAGATGAGGCAAGGGGAGGTGTCAGAAGAAAATAACAGAGAATGAGGCCACAGTGTCGAGCTTAGCAAATACATTTTGAGTGTATTTGAAGAGAGTGAACTCATAAAAACCCACCCAGATCAGAGATGAATAGGACTTCAAAGGGGCTATCTCACAGCACCTTCAGAATACACACTTCTGCTGTCACCTTTATTACAGAGTTTCCCATGTGCTACAGGAATCTGTAACTCTTCTGATCTTGCTCTGACTTCCTCACATTGACATTAATTCTGCCATTCACTCTCACACTGGACTGGCTTTGTACTGCCAGAAAAGCGATTTCTAAGTTTATTTTGCAATTTGCAGATCAGTTTGAAGTTCCTCAGCTCGCAGGAACAAGCAAGCTAAATTGTAGGTCTGGTCTGTTCCCCACCAAGCAATTCCTGTAATCTCATTTTTATTACTCACTCACCACTTAGGAAGTGTTTTACAGGCAGATAAAATCTAACACAATAAATTCCTATCAACAAAGCAGCAAAATCTTGTGTGGTGCAGACGAAAATGACATTTTGGGGGGAACATTTAAGAAAAGAACAATTTCTTGTGCTATTTTTACAGTGGGAAGAGTGGGAGGGGGCATTAGCAGACACCCACACTGAGTACCAGAGGGGCTGTCGCAGAGGGAACCTTGTCTGCAAGAGTTATCGAGAGAATGCTGCCAAAAATACCCTGAGGTGATGAATTTGGGTACAATTCCACCCCCAGCTCCAGCCAGCGCCTGCCCAGCCAGCGGCTGCTGTCACCTGGGAAGCAGAGAGCACAAGGAATGTGCACAGGGTACCAAGGCCAGCCAAAACACCAGCGGGAATTTGCCCTTCAGAGTTTGTTTTCCTCATTGGAGTGATCGTCAAGAGAGAGCTGTCTCAAAAAGAGCCTCGGGGAGAGCAGCTCTTGCCCATTTTTTATAATTGTGACTTTCACAAATAGATAGGGAAGTATCTTCCCAGAAAGGGAAAAGATACAAGTGGCTTAATTCAGGGAAAATGAGGCTGAGAGGAATGAAAGCAGGGAATGCTTTCATTAACCCTTGGAATTGTCCTTATTCTCAAGAGATTTTTTAAGTGAATTTGGCTCTCCTGAGGTGGTGTCAGGGTCTTGGTGTGAGGAGTTGCAGCATCACTGGGTAACCTGGGCTGGGGAAGGTGTCTGTGCCCACAGCAAGGGCTGGATGAGCTTTAATGTCCCTCCCAACCCAAACCAGTCTGCGATTCTGGGATTCTATAATTACAGCCTTTGCTCTCAGACCTGAAATTATGCAACTGGAGGCTTTGAAAGTAGCTTGTGAAGAAAAAAAAACAACTGTGCAATTTCTTCCCCCTTTTCCTGTTGACATCCTGGACAGGGATGGCTTTAGTGCCATGGGTCGGGGTCAGTGCAGTGGGTGCTGGAGTTGTACTTCCCTGTCATGGGACATCCAGGGATCTATGGGACCAAACTCATCCCGGCTCATTCCTTGTACATCCAAAGGAGTCCCACCACTCACAGAGGTGCTGCCTCTGGGCTGACACTGCTGCAGAAACTCCAAATTCCAGCCCCTGCTCTCCCTTCCCAAGGTTTTCCAGCACGGAGGAGGCTGTGAGTGCAGCAGCCCCAAGTACTCAGCATGCAGGCCCCATCCCTGTGCTCCTGCCCGTTCCCTACAATCAGCTGCAGCAATCAGGTGTCCTGGGTATTTTTAGCCTCCCCGGCTGTGTTGCTTTGCTGTGGATTAATGACCTGCTCCCCACGCTCTGCTGGGGCTCTGGGAGACTCCCCCTACTCTGCCCCAGTCAAGAGATTTCATTAATTAAAGCATCACTGGCAGAGATGGAAAATCACCAAGGAGCTGAGGGAAGCAAAGGTTTGGCAGAGTTATTGGTTTTTTTTTTTTTATTGCCTTTGCAGTTGCTGTGGCTGGGTGGCTTTAATGGAAGGAAGATAAAACATCATTTAGTGAGTGTGGTAAAATCACCTGAGACTTGTGGCCATTTGCATCAGGGCTCAGGAAGGGAAGTGAACACCGAGTTTCACTGTCACTCCTGGAGCTGCACTGAATGTATGAACAAACAACTCCTACAGGGAAGCTCCTTCTCTTTTCCAGTCAACAGCCAGGAGCAGGCTGTGACAATCCTCAGTTTCAAAATTATTCTACAAGATCTTTCTTGGTTATTATCTCACAATTTGAGCTGCACTTCTTGTTTTTTACCAGTCAGATAATTCAGTCGTGTGGTTCGTATCCCCTGAATGGAAACAGCTCCCAAACACCCCAAGGCACGCTCGCATAAATTTTCTTGCTGTCTGAACCTGAGCAAACAGACATAAATCTGCCTTTCCCAACGAGACAGGTTCCTGAGAACTGTCTGGCATGAGCACTCACGGAATGGCAGCGGGAGGGAAGGCTGAACACGGCCAGAGCAGATGTGTTTACAGTTCCAGACAAATCTCAGCAGCTCAGGCAGTGCAGCGTGTCCATCACTGCTGCTGCACAACAAAGACCAGACATCTCCAGTCCCCCAGATCCCCCAGGACACGGAGCTGCTCCCCTCACCCTGCTGGCCAGTGCCAAACTTGTCTCCTGGAACTTTTTTCCCCCAGCTCCTGTTGCACATGGGGCTCCCAGCTGGATTACAGCTCTGCATGGATGAATGAGCCAAGGACAGCGGTGAGAATAATTGTCTTCCCTGTGATGAAGTGCTGGGTTTGGTGTCTTCTGTCTGACACTGACACCTCAGGAAAAGAACAGATCATGTTCAGTCAGCTCCAGAGCAGAGCAGGTGCCCTTCCTCCAGTGCCAGACCCGACCTACAAACCACGAATGATCCAGAGCATTCCCGAGATGGAATGGAATTCCCTCTGCAATCTAAACATGTTCCAGGGTCTTAAACTCTTTGTTCCCGCACACAAAGCTCTGACCGTGCCAAGCTTGTTAGCAGTGGCAAATTTATTCCCAACTGCTTTGCTTTGATTCGATGGAGTTGTTCTTTTCTTTGGAGACAGATGTCAATCCCTAGTGACAAAGGATGGATTATCTGCCTCCCAGCAAGCCATTGAAACCTATCCCAGCGAATTCGGATGTGGGGTTAGGGAAGCTGTGGAAAACACGCCAAGAACTGCATCATACAGGAAGGAGAGCAGCGATGGACATGGTTTTAGGATGTTCACAGCATCCTAAAACTAAGCTGAGCTGGTGTTTGGCAAGTGATAGAGAGGGACAGAATTCAGGACTGGAGCCAGGCTCCAGCTTCACTCGGCTGCAGACAGAATCTCCTCTGGGCTTTTCTCCTGTCATACTCAGGATGTTGTTTTTTCCCCTCTGTAACAAAGCTCAGATTTCAGGATCTCTGCATGCTCTCTGTGTGCAGGATATTTTAGTGAGAAAATTGGCTCGACCTTTTCCTCAGGCCCAGCTTGTATTCCTGGGTAAACAGAGGGGCTTTGGGGCAGAGCTTCTTGTTAGACAGCAAATTAAGGAGAGGTGTCCCTGGGGCTTGCAGCAGGAAAAATACTTCAGGATTCAGGATGCTGTCTCTCCAAGAGCCTCCTTCTCCATGTTGTGCCAATCTGTGGGTTTGACTCTCTTGTTTAATTACAGTTCTAATCATTTTACTCATGCTTCATTTCCCAATATAAATAAAAGGAATTTTAGGCTGCATTTCCTATTTTCTTCCAAGTGGTTGAGTAAATCTGCTCCTTTTTGAGAAGTGACTGGTTATTTTATTGTGAAATTGTGCTCATCCAGTCCATGGGGCTGGGCTGAGTCAGCCCAGTGTCAGGGGAGCACCTGGGGGGCACCGAGGGACAGCTGCAGGGTGTTTGTCACCAGCAGCGTGTGGAGGGCTCAGATTCTGAGTGACAAAGACCAGCAAGGTGACTTCACACCTCCCCAGTAAAATCAGGTCCAGGGAAACCTTTGCTGGCTTTATCCTGGGGATGCTGGCAGCTTCAGGGGAAGGAAAACCGAATGTGGGTTTTTTTTCTGCTGTTTCCAAGGACAGCCCGCTGAACCCTGATTCAGAGGGGCTCTCTGATCTTCCCACAGGCAGCTGCCCATGAGGAATGTCAGCCTGTTCCAGAGCTGCAGAGTGCTTTATTCGGTTCCATTTCCCAGGAGCACCATCCCAGAATTTCCATGTCATCTCTGCTCACTGCTGACAGGGTCAAATGGCTTTGAGAAATAAGCTGGGGAAAAGATTGGAGGAGGGTGAAGGGTGGGAGGGAAATAACATTTGTTTTGTTTGCCTTGGGTCTGAGCATGCCAATGGCTCCAATCCTCTGTCCTTTGCCCAGATCTGAGAGTGGGCAAACAGCAACACCAGTCCTTGTGGGGTCATCCAGCATGGGAGGAACCCCTATATCCATCCATCTGTCCATCCATCCATCCATCCATCCATCCATCCATC
The DNA here is from genome assembly GCA_009741485.1 of Malurus cyaneus samueli. Classification (NCBI taxonomy): domain Eukaryota; kingdom Metazoa; phylum Chordata; class Aves; order Passeriformes; family Maluridae; genus Malurus; species Malurus cyaneus. Next base: position 549,253 of record CM019238.1, on the reverse strand, counting down.
CATCCATCCATCCATCCATCCATCCATCCATCCATCCATCCATCCCTGATCCATCCATCCCTCCACTCCTGTTCCAGTCTCCCAGCCCCATGGATGGATTGGGTGGGTGTTGTGGTTTTAAACCTGATTTTTCTCAATCCGAGTCATGGCACTAAAAATGTCGTGGTTTGAACTTGACCGAAAGCCAAAAGCACTGTACTCATGACATTCTCCCCCTTCCCCCACCAGAGAGGGAGAAGGGAGATCAAAAGCTCGATTAACACGAAAATTTCTGGCTTTTAGATAACATAACATAATTGAGAGAAAGATACGTAAATGCTCCAGAGAATGGTCAGATAGGCTGAATAACTTAAGTTGCAAAATAGATTTATTACTAAAAACTACTAAGAATACTACCGCATTAGGGAGGGGAACAAAGATAGGGAAAAATTTACAAGGAGAAGAAAAAATAAAAATGGCCTTTTTAAAGACACCTGTTATTCTTTCCGGGGACCCATCTCTGTCTCAGGTTGTCCCTCTCCACCCCGCCATGTCTTCCCGCACACACAGGGGAGCGGAAATGAAAGTCTAACATAGATCAAACTACTCATTACGATTGTCGTCCAGCATCATAGGAGAAGCGTTCTTACAGCTCCAAGCTGTGGAAGGTCTTTTCCCAAGAAACAGTCAGTGTATAACTGCTGATGGCATGGGAGTCTTTTCTTTACCTCATAGGAGAAAGGAAAGAATGTTCTTCAAGGCCAAAATGCGTTGTTTCGGCAGTGTAAGACCACTATCACAAATCTCCTGGCAGAACACAGCTTCTTCTAAGCATCCACGTACTTCAGATGTAGGGCGGGGCACTTCTTCCTCCCCGCAGAGCACAATTCCTTCTTAGCATCAACTCGCTTCAAATGTCGTGGAGGCGGCCAAGCCTCTTCCCCTTTTTTGGCTTCTAATCAGTTCAGTCCAGTCTTCAAAGGCCAGGTTTTTGTCCTCAGAGCAAGGTTGCTTTTTCCATACAGGTCTCTCATTGATATAGTCCTTTCGAGAACAACTTGTTTTCTCCATGCTCAAGAACCACAGCACAGCACAGCATCCCATCCCGTCTTCTCCTTACTCTGATCTTGGGTCTCCATTTTCCTTCTTACATCTCCTCACTCTCCTGCTCTGTTTTTCCCCAGTGCATGATACTAAAACTAAATACTAACAACCTAAAGACTGCATGGCGGCCGCCCCTATCTTGTTTTGAATTCTTCTTAAGCACAAGATCATACGTCATCAGAGAGGTGTAACTAGCCTGTGCAATTGGCCCAGGCCTGATGAGCAGCCTGTCCATCAACATCAGAGCCACAATGGATGGGCTCTAAAACACAGAGGGTAGGGCTCCTTTTGATGGAGAAGAAGGAGAAAGCTTCTAGAACTTCCTCACAGGAGCCATCTTTGTGGTTTCTTGGTCCCATCCCCCCACCACCAAAAATCGGGCTGAGTAAAACCATGACAGTGGGTTTTTCCAATGTGCTGTGTTCAGGGTTATCTTGTTAAATTCTTCCAATTCTTCCCAGTTTTGAGTAGAAATCTTCCCTCTTCATTTTCTCTCTCCCACTGAACCCCAGGCAGGCACTCAAAGGCCACAGCAATTCAGGTGCCACTCAGCAGAGCAAAGCTTTGTCTAAAGGTCCCATTTAATTTTCCTGGACCATCTCAGCTTAGTCAGTTTTGACAAGATTTTAAATGATGTAGCAGAACAGAAGAAAAACATGACCTTTCAGCCCAGGGATGAAGATTTTAACTGAAGAACAAAGGAAACGTGAGGGAAAATCCAGTAATGCTTCTTTCCAAAGGGATGAAAAACAGGATAAAACAGGATTTTCTCCTGTTTCGATTTCAGGGTCTTCATTATCTCCCTCAGAAATACTTTGGTCCTGGAGACATCTCAGATGCCAACCAGAATCTACCCCTCTTCAGCCTTGGGAGCTGTTTTGAAATCCCCTGTTCCTAAAATATCGCAGGGAGAACTTGCTGGTTCTCGTTTCAACCTGGCAAGAAATGTTTTGCTAACCTCTCTAATGTGTTTTCTCATGTTAAACAAAATATTGTACCAAATGAAAGTGTCAGTCTGTCCGGGCTGTTTGTGTACAAAAATGCAAAAGAGATTACTGGGGTTTTTCCTTCCTACCATCTCTAGGAGTGTTTGTGCACTCTGATGGAGACATCCCAACATGACAAGAGAGAGGAAGGGAGGAAGAGAGGAAGAGAGGGAGGAAGGAAGGAAGGAAGGAAAGAGGAAGGAAGGAAGGAAGGAAGGAAGGAAGGAATCTGTGTAAGAATTTTATTTGCTCAGCTGAGATCTTATCCAATCCTATTACTTCTTTTCCAAATGGAAACCTAAAGTTTTTCATTTGTCTACATAAATGCCGGTCTAGAATAATCTTAAAGAAACAAATTCTGTGTTTCAGATGTCACTGCTTTCCTTTGAGAGCCCAGCAGCGAAGCTGTGTGGATGTAATTCAGATTTTATTGCCATTTCTCCTGTTGAAATCGCTCAGGGAAATGTTGGAGCCCTTTCTCCCCTTCTTCAGCTTTTTTCCATTCACAGAAAGTTTCCTGCAGTGAGCTGCTGAAGGAAATAAATAGATGAACATTTCAGATTGTCCTTTTCTTTCAGCTCTGTGAGTTATTTACTCATTATTTTAAGGAAATAAAATTATAAGGAAATATATGATTTATTATCCGTTATTATAAGGAAATCAAAGCATTTGGTCCCTGAAGTGACCAGGGTTCCACATGGATCTGACAGTGTGTCAGCACCACTGGCCACAGGTCAAGGGGCATCTGGGAGCACCCAAAGGAGCCCCCGCTGGGCCTGGAGTGATCTTCATTAATGCTGTGCCCCAAACTGGTGCCAGAGGCTCTCACTGACGGCAATTCTTCTATCTAGAGCATCCCCAGAGGTGCAGCCTCCAGGTTTCCAGCTGCAGGCTCTCTGCAGCCTCAGACCATCCCATGCTGTTTCCATCCCTATCATACATCCCAGAGCTTCAGCTTTTGCCTTTTGCTGCCAAATCTGAGCTGTTCCCTGGAATCACTGCCTCCAACCAGGGCCTGGAGCTCCAGAGCTGTGACCTCTGCAAGTTCAGGGGACCCTGGTGGCACTTGGTGCTGCCCAGGGCCACAAGGCAGAGGTGATGGTGGTGTCCCCAAGGCCACAGTCACCTCCACCCTCAGCTCCTGACACCCTGTGACACCCTGGCTGCTCCTCCTGGCTCTGTCCCTCCTTTCTGGATCAAGCGTTTCCTGTTCATTTTCCAAGGGGATCAGATTTTCAGTCTCTGTATCAGTCATTCTGCTTCCAAAATAGAATCACAGGGAAAAAAAGGGAAAAACCACCTGTGCAGGTCACCTAATCCAACCTCCTGCTCAGGGGAAAATTTCAATTAAGGTATTAAGGTTCAATTAATGGAGTGTAATAATTACGTGCATTAAAAGGTCTGGGAGGTGCAGGAGGAAGGGAAGCTGCCCTAAGATCAGCTGTGCTGTTGGACCTCGCTGCCCTAAAGCTGAATCCCCTTCAGGAGATCCATTATTGCCTGCAGTGTGAAGAATTCCTTGGTCTCCTTGTGCTCTCCTGTTAACCCTTCATTTTCTAACATGCACATTTGCAGATTTGATCGATTGCTTTCGGCTGTAAGACTTAAAGAGCAGTTTAAAAACAGACAGGAAGAGCCTTGAGCCTTAAAAGGGCAGCCCAGCCATCCACCAGTGTGTCCCAGTGACACCAGTGACAGATTAATGTGCCCCAGTGTGAGGCCGAGCTGCCATCCCTCTCCAAGGCCACCAGCTGAGACAGAATTTTGATTGCCCCCAGACTGTCCCTGTCCCTCAGACCAAGAACCAATGTTTGACTGCAATTTGGGGGTCAATAAACATCACTGATCCTTGGCTGGGGAGGCTGTGACCAGCGGGGAGTGCTCTCAGTCCCATTGTTACCAAAACTGTGGGAAAAACAAAAACTCTCCAACAACATTTTAATGTTAGAGAGTCAAGGCAATCCTTTATTTTCTGGCCAAGATGTGCCACAGAAATCATTTCACCCACACACAGCCCAGGTGTGCAGGGACAATCATTCCAGGACACATGGATTTTACAAGATTTGCCCCAAACTTTATCCAGTCCATCCCAGAGAACTCCATGGGTTCAATGTTCATTGTCCAACGTTGGGCAGTTCTCAGGGTTTGGGTTCCTGTTGGATCTGGATTTGTTCAGCTCCGATGCTGATCAGGGGCTGCTCCTCATCTCTCTGTGCCCAGAGCAGGGGGCTCTGACCATGCAGGGGGGAGCTTTGGGGCTGAGCTTCTGTTCATGGCCACTGATGGTCACTGATGGCCATTGATGGTCACTGATGGTCACTGATGGTAACTGACGGTCACTGATGGTCACTGTTGATGGTCACTGATGGGCACTGTTGATGGTCACTGACAGTCACTGATGGTCACTGATGGCCACTGATGGCCACTGATGGTCACTGATGGTCACTGTTGATGGGCACTGATGGCCACTGATGTCCCTTCTCTCCTGTCCCCTCCCGCTCTGTTGAGCTGTGAAGCTCCTCAGGCCTCACCAGGGGGAACAATGCCCTGCAAAGGAACTTCAGCGCCTTCCCCAGGGCAAAGGCCAACAAAATCTTTGACTAAAGTTACATCAAAAATTTTTAAACTGGTGTATTTTCCAACAACTGTGTCCTAAGCCCATCCAACATCCCCAGAGCAGGAAACAACACACCCTGGGGAGCAGGAGGATGTTCTGCTACCTCTCCTTGGTTTGAAGTTACCGGGATTTTTTTTGGATTTTCCTGTCCTGAGCCACCTCTTCTCTGCCATGGTTTAGCAGGGATGGGCACAGAGCCCCAGCCGCTGCTTCTGGGGCAGCCACATCTCCGGGGACTGCTGGAGCTTTGTCAGGAGCTGGGTCACTCCTTCCTCCCAAGGAACAGTGACAGAAACAACTCGAGCTGCACCAGGGGAGGGGCACATGGGATATTGGGAAAATTTCTGCCTGGAAAGGGCTGTCCAGCCCTGGCACAGCTGCCCTGGGCAGGGTGGAGTTGCCATTCCTGGAGGGGTTTAACAACAACGTGGCTGTGGCACTGGGGGAGCTGGCAGTGCTGGGGCTGGTTGGACTCAATGTCCTCATGGGGCTTTTCCACCCCAGCCCATTCTGTGCCTCTCTGGGCTCAGTTTCAGCGGCTGGGCTCAGGTGGAGCTGGCAGAGCACAGGTTTGGCATGGCTGATGGTGCCACAAATGCCACCAGGGAGCTTTCAGTGTCACACAGCCCTGCAAAGCCAGCCCAGCCTGCAGCAGCCCCAGCCCCGTGCCAGGGCTCTGCCAGGCCCAACCTGGCAGTGTCACCCGCTGGGGACAGTGCAAATCAGGGTGGGTGGCACTGCTGCAGCCAGGAAATGCCAGCTGAACCCCAGCGTGGTGCCATCATTCACCCCATCATGTACCCCACCCCACACCATCACAACCCCATCATAACCCATCACAATCCCGTCATAACCCATCCTAACCCATCATAACCCATCACAACACCATCATAACTCCATCCTAACTCCATCATAACCCATCATTCACCCCATCCTAACCCCATTATAACCCATCCTAATCCATCATAACCTATCACAACCCATCATAACCCATCACAACCCCATCATTCACCCTATCCTAACCCCATTATAACCCATCCTAACCCCATCGTAACCCCATCCTAATCCATCATAACCCATCATAACCCATCACAATGCCATTCTAACCCCATCATTTACCCCATCACAACCCATCCTAACCCCATCATAATCCATCCTAGCCCATCCTAACCCCGTGACCATCATTACCCTATCCTAACCCCACCACATGCCTTCATTCCCATCATCCCACCTGCCTGAAACCCTTTGGTTCTCCTGTTTTCTTCAGAGCTGCTCTTTGCTCCTTTGCCTGTTTTCCATGTCTCACTTGGCAGCTCTGGGATCCCAAATCTCCCAAATTTGTGGCATCACCTTGTTCCCTGTTCAAAAAGAAAAGCCATTTAGTGAGGCTCCTCTGTTATCCCAGCTTCTTTTCTCAATATAACCCTGAAGGATGTGTTCCTGCATGAAATGAACTGATAATTTTCTTGCCTTGATTTTCAGGGTTTCGAGTGTTCTTGGGAGAAGCGCTGCCAGACTCTCACCATATTGTTATGGTTCTCACCTTGATAAATATAACCGTTCTGGCTGCTCCCCTCTCCCTGAGTTTTCCCTGCTGACTTCTCTCCTATCAAGCAGAAGTTTCTTTCCTTTATTTCCAGCATCTCCACTGCCTTTTCCTCAATCAGGTTACAAAATCTTCACCTCTTGCTCCCGGAATGCTCGTTGCAGTTCCCAGCTGGCTCACAGAAAGCCTCCAGCTCATTGAAGTGCCATGAAATTTCAGTTTTCTTGCACTTTCCATTGCCCTGATGGAGAGCAGGTCCCTGTACGGACTCTCAGCTCCTCCTCCAAGGCATCTCTGCTGTGCTGGGAGCTGCAGCTGACCCCATGCTGATCCCTGGTCCTGCTGATCCCACTGATCTCTGATCCTGCTGATCCTTGATCCCACTGTTCCATGATCCTGCCATTCCATGATCCCGCTGTTCCACCGCACAGCTCCCCACAGGAAATAATTCCCGTGTTGTTTCACACAGCTCCTCGCACAATTTCCCCTGGCAGCAAATGCCCACCCAGAAATCCCAATGAATTTGCTTTTCCTGCCTGTGCCTGGAGAGCCCCAGGGCTGCACAGAGCTGGGGTTGACCCCAGCTGGAGCTGTCCTGGTCCGGCTCAGTGCCTGGAGCTCGGCTGGAAGTGCCAAGCTGCGAGAGAAGCATTTCACTGTCAGGCTGCAGGAAAATTACACAGAAAATAATAAGAGCCCAAGGGTCAGAAACTCACCCGAGTCAGAGCTGGAGATTTGAAAATCAGGTTTTCCTGGGAGATTTCCAGCATTTCAGGCTTCCAATTCTTTAAACTCTGGAGCAGTTGCATCTCATCAAAAAAAGGAAAGAAAAGCTTACAACTGTCTAGCTGAAGGAAATCTCCAGCCTTATTTGAAGTCCAAACACATTGGGGCAGCCAAGGTTTGGTTCAGCTCTGCCTGGGTTTGATTTTTGGTTTCAGCTGCGATAGCAGCATTGTTCAGCACCTCCTGGGCCAGAGCTTTCCATGGATATTTTCCAAATCCTCTGAAAATGTTGAGAAAAATAAGACTTTCTCTGACTTTTAGTGTCTTTTTAATTGACAGCAAGTCAGGCATTACTTCATTCTCAGCCCAAGTTTGTGTGTGGTTGACAAAGTTCCAGCCTCCCCACAGACCGTGACACAAAACTTTTTATCTATTGATACATTTCTAGCAGAGAAATCAATGTTCATTGGTTCTAAGTCCCAAAATTCCCCTCATTAATGAGTATTCTGTCCTCTATTGGTTATTGATTTCTCTCTCCATGCTAAGCTGGGCCACATTCTTCAATCCTTTTGTCATTTTTTTGCTTGGATTGGAAATCTCCAGCTTCCCAGGCCTGAAATTCCTGTATCTTCTGGTTATTCCAACCTCCTTGAAGGGTCATAAATTTAAGATCCCAGAAGTCCAACCTTCACCTCCCTCTGGCTTTGTTTATTGGAGCTTGGCAGGGTTAGTTTGAGCCAACTTCAGGTTTTGGTGATTTCACGATCATAGTAACAAAAAGAGCCTGTGAAAAGATTCAGCTGGGGCTGCCTAAAGGTGGGAATGGCTTACTATTAATCAGAACAACTCATTAAAAATGAGTTGGGAGCGTTCTGTAATTTCCAGCACAGACAGAGCTCACCTGATCCTTACCCAGAGCTCCAGGAGCTCCTGCTGCCACCCAATGAAGCCACGAGGACTTGGAAATCAGATTTGTTGTGTCTGACCAGTGCAGAGAATTGAGGCTGAACAACCATTCCCAAAGCCCCCTGGGGAAATTTCCATCTCCACCACCTCCTCCTCCACCTCCACCTCCATCTCCATCTCCACCTCCTTCTCCACCTCCTTCTCCTTCTCCATCATCTCCATCTCCATCAGCTCTCCATCCCTTTTCCAGCCTCACCTGGCAGAGGTGTGGATCTCCTGAGGAGAGGAGGCCTTTGGGCAGGGCAGCCTTTGGGAAGAGCCCAGCAGGGAGCACAGGGACACCCGAGGGTGTTCAATCCATGGATTGGAGCCTCCTCTGTGCCATTCTCTCAGCTGAGGATGAGTCCCTATCTCCACCTCCCTCCGTGCTTTCCCTTTTCACCTTTGAGCCTCTCTCTATTCAGCAGCTCCCCTGTCAGACCCTGATCCCAGACCTGCTTCTGCAGGGAAGGCAAAGCAGCTGCAAACTAGGAAGAATCAGGTTATGCTTGGCGAGTAACAGGAATCGGGATCACCATCCTGCCCATATGGAATTGACAGAGGAAATGTGCGTTTCCCTAAACAAGAGAAACAATCCTCACACAGGAAAAAAGGCTCCACTTGAAGGGCTGTTTCCATGGCAAGCTGTAAATTCACAGCTCCAGCTGTTTGGGCTGCAGGGGTGCTGGCGTAGGTGACGAGGTTGGTGTGAATTCTGAACCCATTCCCACCGTCCCCTCATGCAGATCATGCTGGGTTCCTTTGGGACAAAACCTCCCCAAAGCTGGCAAAGAATGAGTTTGTAAAATCCCACCCTGGCAGCCGGAAGCCTGAGAAAGCTGGGAGTGACAGAAGAGAAGGAATTGGGAAGGAAATGCTTCCTGATTGAACCGTGGTTCACGGCCAATAGATCCATGCAGCCCTTTAGGTCCTGGCAGAATTCCAAGAGAGTGCCAAGTTGTGTCAGGATATACAATTTTACACACTATTTCATGTCATTTTACACAATTTTACACATGATTCAATGTCATTTTATACAATTTTACACTCAGTTCTATATGCTTTTATACAATTTTACACTCAATTATGCACCTGTGGGTAAGGGGACATTGCAGCACACAACAGAGCATGGCAAAATAAAGGGGAAAGATTCTGAACTGGGAAAAAAAAATGCCCTCACACAAAAAAAACTCAGACTTCCCCAAATGCACTCATAATGCACATCCTGAACAGAAAGTCTCTATTTCATTTCCATGATTTTATCCCTGCAAAGTGAGGCCATGTAATGCTGTGGAGACAAAAATAATCCACGTGGTTGTGTGTGCAGAGAGAGGGAATCAGCCAGGGCAGGCAGCGAAGAGTTAATGGAATTCCCCTTCAGGAATCTCCTGCATTTGAATCCCAGCCTCAGCAGGAGGCTTTGGACTCCTTTACCCTGGAAAATGGGAGGGAATATTTGCATCCTGTTATCTTCACTGAGCTCCATTTTCCTCTGAACTCTCAGTAGAGCCCAGCTCAGGCTGTTTTCTCCCATAATAACAAATAGTGGAAGTTAGTTTTCATTAGAAAATGCAATATTTTCCAGTCTGGGCTAAAGGAGCTGACCTTGGATGTGTGAGGGAGCCAGCACTGCCCTGAAGGCAAACGTAGCTCTGGACCCACAGCATCCCTTGAGTGATTTGGTAGCACATCACTCACTCCTGACTGTGTGGAAATTCTCCTGGGCTGCTCAGGATTCCCAGAATCATTCACAAAATCATGGATTTACAGGATTAGATAGAGTAGTCATAAAGCAGAAATGCACAAGCTGTTATCAAATATTAAAACAAAAATATCAAAAAGGAGATAATTTTGTACAAATTCTTCCAAAAGTCACAGGACAGCTTCCCTTAAAACTCGACAGCAACACTCTTAAACAATGATGTGGGGCCAGCTTTTGTCTACATTCAATATGTTTTGGGGTCTTCGAGGGAGCCTCCAGCCAAGGATCCAGGGAATTCAGCAGCACTTGGCCTTGGAAGCAGGCTGTGAAAGACCTCAAATGGTCTGGGTTTATCTTTAGTTCAAAGCTGAACAGGTCACCACCATTCCTGTGCTGCCAGGGGCTCTTGTAATATTTTCAGATTTTCCTGCGTAGATAAAACTTCTGGAGATCTAAAATAGACATTTTGTTCCCTGGAACCCAGCGTTTTGTTCACGGATTGCACCATGTGGAGGGAAAGCAGAAGTGCCAAAGACCCTTTCAAATTTTCAGCCTCCACATTTTCAACTACAGAGACACAAACCAGACCAGCTCAAAGCTTTCAAGACTATTTTTCTTGCCTTTTCAGATGAAAATCTTTGTATTTATGTGATTGATTATCCATGTTAAATGGGTAAAAATTACCTTGACAGCAGTTGAATCAGTTACACCTTAGAGCCTGCTGTAGCGGGTTATCCCCAGGTTTTATTCCTGCTCTAAAAGTTGGATTTCTCGCTTGTCACCCTGTGCTGACCCAATTCCCCAGTTAACACTTCAGCTGCTCAAGAGGCCCTGAAGGGATGAAATTTTGGTGTCAGGGTTTTCCCTATCCATTCCCTATGAGTGGAAATGCCCAACCAGTTCTGGTGGGAAGGGTGGTGGGAATGAAGGAGGGAAAATTGGAGTGGGGGATGCTGAGGAGCTGCAGATGGGTTTCATGAGTGGGTCCTTTCTGTTGCTGTAAAGAGGGGATTGGAGGCAGGTCCTGGCAGGAGAGAAAATCTCCTGACCCAAAGCTTTGCGTGGGGCCTGTCCTTCCCAAAAATAACCAGGGAAAGAAAAACAGCAGCCAGAGAGACTCCCGGAATCATCCCATGGAATCAGTGCCCTGCTGTCCCCGGGCTGTGCCAGAGATGGGTGTTTTGGTACCCCTGGGCCGGCAGTGCCCGGTGCTGGCATCACAGCTCCCAGCGCCCCGTGGCAACACTGTGCTGCTGCTGGAAAATACACCAGTTTAAAATTTTATATAACTGCAGTCAGAGATTTTGTTCTCCTTTGCCCCGAGGAAGGCGCTGAAGTTTCTCTCCAGGGCATTGTTCCACCAGGGGAGACCTGAGGAGCTTCACAGCTCAACAGAGTGGGAGGGGACAGAGAGAAGGGACATCAGTGACCATCAAGTGACCATCATGACCATCAGTGACCATCAGTGACTACAGGGCCACGAGTGACCACAGTACCAAACAGACGCATCACCAGTGACCACATCAAGATGACATCATCAGTGACCATCAGTGCCATCAGTGGACCCATCAGTGCCCACCAGTGACATCAGTGACCACCAGTGACCACCAGTGGCCCCATCAGTGACCCATCAGTGACCATCCAGTGACATCAGTCAGTGACCACCAGTGTCCATCAGTGATCCATCAGTGAGACCCATCAGTGACCCATCAGTGACCACCATTCCCATAGTGGCCATAACAGAGTTCAGCCCCAAAGCTCCCCCCTGCATGTCAGAAGGCCCCCTGCTCTGGGCACAGAGAGATGAGGAGCAGCCCTGATCAGCATCGGAGCTGAACAAATCCAGATCCAACAGGAACCCAAACCTGAGAACTGCCACGTTGGACAATGAACATTGAACCCATGGAGTTCTCTGGTGGACTGGATAAAGTTTGGGGCAAATCTTGTAAAATCCATGTGTCCTGGAATGATTGTCCCTGCACACCCGGGCTGTGTGTGGATGAATGATTTCTGTGCCACATCCTGGCAGAAATAAAGAATGCCTTGAATTTCTAACATTAAAATGTTGTTGCAGAGCTTCTGTTTTTCCTGCAGTTTCAGGACATGGGAAGCAGCTGTCAAACCCCACACCTTGCTGCCAGAGTGTTTTCCCAGCTCCTGCCAGCCCCAAATCCGAGGGATTTTGCTGTCAAAAGGACTCCACAGGTGGCACCAGCAGGAGCAGAGGCAAGGCTGTAAAATCTCATCCGTGCAGAAGGAAATGCTGGACTTACCCCCTCCTGCCCTTCCAATGGCAAATTGCAGCAAGAAAAATCTGGAAATATCCTCTTGTAATTCACCGGGACTCACAGACTTCGGATAACAAATGAGGGCCTTACAGTATTTATTTTCCTTTAGAACGTTACATCAGAGCTATGGTGAGCAGAAAGCCCTACAGTCACACTCTTATCATATCCAAGTGTCCTCATTTATGGGGAAAAAGTCATAGATTTGATAAGTTCCTGCCTCTTTCATGGGGGTGAATTGGGAAGGAAGGAAGGAGATTTGCTTTCCTTGGCCACTTCCTCTAACACTATAACCAAGAAAACACCTACAAATACCTGAAATCCCTAAAAATGTGAGCTTCCCCAAAATACTGACTCATATTGGGCACGTAGTTTGGTCCTGAAAAATAATAGTAAGGTTTCCAGAAAAATAGCAGCTCGAAGCTCGAAGTGTTGTTCCAGTCAGTGGAAGGTCTCTGGGATTTATGGATTTCAGGAGTTCCCTGGAATGCTGGGCTTTCAAGTCAGGGTTTAAACTTGCATTGCTGCAAACACATGGAAAATGATTGCTTTTTAAAATGAACCTGTTTGCAGATGGCTCCAGGAAATCTGCAGCTGAGGGGAGGAATTTCTCTTGTTAAATGTCCAACTTTGACAGCCCCTCATGGGAAAAAGTCCTGTCACTTCAGGGACAAAATGGACAAATCTATCTATCTATTAATTATTATATATTATATTTTTTTTTTTTTGTTCTGGGAAATACAACAACTCCCATTACCTTTGTGTTGTTAGAAAGATCTATTTCATGTTTAGCAGCCCCGGGCAGTAGAAATGGAGAATTTGTGGTTCATCAGCGCTCTCTCCTCTACTAAAACCTTATTATTATCTGCTTCAGACTTTTTGAACTCAAAAGGTAAAGGAATTCATGACCTGACACTTAAACCCGGCTCTGTGGTGGACAGAAACCTCCTGTCAGCTTCAACAGAAGTGGTAAATTCTCCAGGAGGCAGCTGCAGGGCAAGCTTTTAATTTAAATAAGAAACCAGAACAGGGTCAGAAGGAGTAACCCTAAGGAGAGAAAAGGAGAACAGGTGAGCAGAAATGGGGAACTGAAAAGGCTGGTGAATGCTGATTTAATTGGTGTCTGCTGAGGATTAGGCTGGGACAGCACATCTTCATGTCTCCCTGACCAGAAATCTGAGAAAAAAAAAAAAAATCTCCAAAACACACAAAAACCAAACGAACCCCCAAAAAAAACACAAATAAAAGCACAACAAATAAAAATTCCCCCTACCAAATAAAACCCCAACCATGGAAACAAAACCAAAAACCAAAACAAAAACCCCTAACTAAAACAAAAACCAAACCAAACCAAACAAAACAAATAAAAGAAAAAAAAAAAAACACAAAGAAAACCCAAGGAAAGGACTTTAATAGAGCAGCTGCTCATGGCAAAGTTGGGAACAAGGCAGTGCCCAGTGCTGGCATCATTCCCACTGTAGGAAAATACATCAGTTTAAAAATTTTATGTAACTTTAGTCAGAGATTTTGTTTGCCTTTGCCCCGGGGAAGGCGCTGAAGTTTCTTCCAGGGCTTGTTCCACAGGGAGACCTGAGGAGCTTCACAGCTCAACAGAGGGGAGGCACAGAAAACATCAGTGACCACCAGTGACCATCGGTGACCATGAGTGACCACCAGTGACATCGCATCAGTGACCATCCAGTGACCATCAGTGACCATCAGTGACCTCAGTGACCATAACAGTGACCATCAATGACCATCAGTGACATCAGTGGCCATCAGTGACATCAGTGACCATCAATGGCCATCAGTGACCATAGTGACTTACGACTCAGTGCTTCAGTGACCATCACAGTGACCATCAACAGTGACCATCAGTGCCCATCAGTGACCACAGTACATCATGCAAGTGACCACCAGTGCCATCGTGACCATAGTGCCACAGTGACCATCACAGTGCCATCAGTGACCAACAGTGACCATCAGTGACCATCATGCCATCAGTGGCCATCAGTGCCCATCAGTGACCACCAGTGACCATCAGTGACCACCAGTGGCCATCAGTGCCATCAAGACCACCAATGGCCAATGGCATCAGTGACCAACCATCATGCCATCATCCACAGTGCCATCACTCAGTCCATCACGCCATCAGTGCCATCAATGACCACCATGCCATCAGTGACCATCGTGACCATCAGTGACCATCAGTGGCCATTAACAGAGCTCAGCCCCAAACTCCCCCCTGCATGGTCAGAGCCCCCTGCTCTGGGCACAGAGAGATGAGGAGCAGGCCCTGATCAGCATCGGAGCTGAACAAATCCAGATCCAACAGGAACCCAAACCCTGAGAACTGCCAACGTTGGACAATGAACATTGAACCCATGGAGTTCTCTGGGATGGACTGGATAAAGTTTGGGGAAATCTTGTAAAATGATGTGTCTGGAATGATTGTCCCTGCACACCGGGCTGTTGTGGGTGAATGATTTCTGTGGCACCTCCTGGCCAGAAAATAAAGGAATGCCTTGACTCTCTAATATTAGAATGTTGTTGGGGAGTTTTTGGTTTTTTCCATATTTTTGGTGACACTGGGGCCACTGAGGATTCCCTGAATCATCCCATGGATTTACAGGGTTTGGTCCCTGCAGGCAGTAGGGTCAATGCACATCCTGATGTGTGAGCTGCACCTGGAAAGGCCTCTGCTTCCAAACATTGAACAATCCCTAATCCAAGCATCTCTTCACTGATGATTGCCAAAAAGCCAATTAAAAATGTTGTACAGGAGGTGATGAGCAGCTGATGTCTCAGGCAGGTTGGATTGTGACTCCACTGAATCTACAGAGTAGTTCATAAAGCAGAAATGCACAAGCTGTTATCAAATATTAAAACAAAAATATCAAAAAGGAGATAATTTTGTACAAATTCTTCCAAAAGTCACAAGACAGCTTCCCTTAAAACTCGACAGCAACACTCTTAAACAATGATGTGGGGCCAGCTTTTGTCTACATTCAATATGTTTTGGGGTCTTCGAGGGAGCCTCCAGCCAAGGATCCAGGGAATTCAGCAGCACTTGGCCTTGGAAGCAGGCTGTGAAAGACCTCAAATGGTCTGGGTTTATCTTTAGTTCAAAGCTGAACAGGTCACCACCACTCCTGTGCTGCCAGGGGCTCTTGTAATATTTTCAGATTTTCCTGCGTAGATAAAACTTCTGGAGATCTCAAAATAGACATTTTGTTCCCTGGAACCCAGCGTTTTGTTCACGGATTGCACCATGTGGAGGGAAAGCAGAAGTGCCAAAGACCCTTTCAAATTTTCAGCCTCCACATTTTCAACTACAGAGACACAAACCAGACCAGCTCAAAGCTTTCAAGACTATTTTTCCTGCCTTTTCAGATGAAAATCTTTGTATTTATGTGATTGATTATCCATGTTAAATGGGTAAAAATTACCTTGACAGCAGTTTGAATCAGTTACACCTTAGAGCCTGCTGGTAGCGGGTTATCCCCAGGTTTAATTTCTGCTCTAAAAGTTTGATTTCTCGCTTGTCACCCTGTGCTGACCCCAATTCCCCATGTATGACACTTCAGCTGCTCAAGAGGCCCTGAAGGGATGAAATTTTGGTGTCAGGGTTTTCCCTATCCATTCCCTATGAGTGGAAATGCCCAACCAGTTCTGGTGGGAAAGGGTGGTGGGAATGAAGGAGGGAAAATTGGAGTGGGGGATGCTGAGGAGCTGCAGATGGGTTTCCATGAGTGGGTCCTTTCTGTTGCTGTAAAGAGGGGATTGGAGGCAGGTCCTGGCAGGAGAGAAAATCTCCTGACCCAAAGCTTTGCGTGGGGCGCTGTCCTTCCCAAAAATAACCAGGGAAAGAAAAACAGCAGCCAGAGATGACTCCCGGAATCATCCCATGGAATCAGTGCCCTGCTGTCCCCGGGCTGTGCCAGAGAGGGGGTGTTTTGGTACCCCTGGGCCGGCAGTGCCCAGTGCTGGCATCACAGCTTCCAGCGCCCTGTGGCCACACTGTGCTGCTGCTGGAAAATACACCAGTTTAAAATTTTATATAACTGCAGTCAAAGATATGTTGCCCTTTTCCCCGGGGAAGGCGCTGAAGTTTCTCTCCAGGGCATTGTTCCACCAGGGGGGACCTGAGGAGCTTCACAGCTCAACAGAGCGGGAGGGGACAGGAGAGAAGGGACATCAGTACAGTGACCATCATGCAGGACCATCAGTGACCATCAGTGACCATCAGTGACCAAGTGCCATCAGTGCACAGCACAGACATCAGCCATGACATCAGTGACCATCAGTGCCAAGTGCCAGTGGCCACCAGTGACCATCAGTGACCACCAGTGACCATCAACAGTGACCATCAATGCCATCGTGACCATCACAGCCATCAGTGCCATCGTGACCATCAGTGACCATCATAACCATCAGTGACCATCAGTGACATCACAGTGACCATCAATGACTTCAGTGACCATCAGTGACCACCAGTGACATCAGTGACACAGTTCCATCAACAGCCATCACAGTGACCACAGTGACCAACAGTGACCACAGTGCAATGCCAAGTGCCACAGATCAGTGCCACAGTGACCATCAGTGCCATAACAGAGCTCAGCCCAAAGCTCCCCCCTGCATGGTCAGAGCCCCCTGCTCTGGGCACAGAGAGATGAGGAGCAGCCCCTGATCAGCATCGGAGCTGAACAAATCCAGATCCAACAGGAACCCAAACCTGAGAACTGCCAACGTTGGACAATGAACATTGAACCCATGAGAGTTCTCTGGGATGGAGGATAAAGTTTGGGGCAAATCTGTAAAATCCATGTGTCCTGGATGATTGTCCCTGCACACCGGGCTGTGTGTGAATGAAATGATTTCTGTGGCACATCGCCAGAATGCAGAAAAAAAATGCCTTGATTTCTAAATTAAAATGTTGTTGCAGAGCTTCTGTTTTTCCTGCAGTTTCAGTGACACTGGGAAGCAGCTGTCAAACCCCACACCTTGCTGCCAGAGTGTTTTCCCAGCTCCTGCCAGCCCCGAATCCTGAGGGATTTTGCTGTCAAAAGGACTCCACAGGTGGCACCAGCAGGAGTGCTGGTGGCAGAGGTCAAGGCTGTAAAATCTCATCCGTGCAGAAGGAAATGCTGGACCTTACCCCCTCCTGCCCTTCCAATGGCAAATTGCAGCAAGAAAAATCTGGGAAATATCTCTTGTAATTCACCGGGACTCACAGACTTCGGATAAGCAAATGTAGGGCCTTACAGTTATTTATTTTCCTTTAGAACGTTACATCAGAGCTATGGTGAGCAGAAAGCCCTACAGTCACACTCTTATCATATCCAAGTGTCCTCATTTATGGGGAAAAAGTCATAGATTTGATAAGTTCCTGCCTCTTTCATGGAGGTGAATTGGGAAGGGAAGGATTTGCATTTCCTTGGCCACTTCCTCTAACACTATAACCAAGAAAACACCTACAAACACCTGAAATCCCTAAAAATGTGAGCTTTCCCAAAATACTGACTCATATTGGGCACGTAGTTTGGTCCTGGAAAATAATAGTAAGGTTTCCAGAAAAATAGCAGCTCGAAGCTCGAAGTGTTGTTCCAGTCAGTGGAAGGTCTCTGGGATTTATGGATTTCAGGAGTTCCCTGGAATGCTGGGCTTTCAAGTCAGGGTTTAAACTTGCATTGCTGCAAACACATGGAAAATGATTGCTTTTTAAAATGAACCTGTTTGCAGATGGCTCCAGGAAATCTGCAGCTGAGGGGAGGAATTTCTCTTGTTAAATGTCCAACTTTGACAGCCCCTCATGGGAAAAAGTCCTGTCACTTCAGGGACAAAATGGACAAATCTTTCCATATATATATATATATATATAATATATATATTTTGTTCTGGGAAATACAACAACTCCCATTACCTTTGTGTTGTTAGAAAGATCTATTTCATGTTTAGCAGCCCCGGGCAGTAGAAATGGAGAATTTGTGGTTCCATCAGCTGCTCTCTCCTCTACTAAAACCTTATTATTATCTGCTTCAGACTTCTTGAACTCAAAAGGTAAAGGAATTCATGACCTGACACTTAAACCCAGCTCTGTGGTGGACAGAAACCTCCTGTCAGCTTCAACAGAAATGGTAAATTCTCCAGGAGGCAGCTGCAGGGCAAGCTTTTAATTTAAATAAGAAACCAGAACAGGGTCAGAAGGAGTAACCCTAAGGAGAGAAAAGGAGAACAGGTGAGCAGAAATGGGGAACTGAAAAGGCGGTGAATGCTGATTTAATTGGTGTCTGCTGAGGATTAGGCTGGGACAGCACATCTTCATGTCTCCCTGACCAGAAATCTGAGATGAAAAAAAAAAATCTCCAAAACCACAAACAAAACCAAACCGAACCCCCCCCAAAAAAAAAACACAAAATCAAAAGCACACAAATAAATAATTCCCCCTACCAAATAAAACCCCAACCATCGAAACAAAACCAAAAACCAAAACAAAAACCCAACTAAAACAAAACACACACAAAACCAAACAAAACAAAACAAATAAAAGAAAAAAAAAAACACAAAGAAAACTCAAGGAAAGGACTGTAATAGAGCAGCTGCTCATGGCAAAGTTGGGAACAATAGGAATCCCAGTCCCAATATTCTCTGTGCACTTTGTGACAACAAAGCCAGGTCGAATTTTCCAAGGCTTTTCCCTGAAGTGCAAGAGCACCGAGTGAACCAGTTCTGATTCTGTGCCAAGAGCCCTTCGCTGAGCAGCACAGCCTCTGTAAACTCGGATTAACTGGGCTGGAGCAGAATCTGTGTTAGGAGATTCAGCTCAGCTCGGGGGGCTGAGCAAACAGCAGAGAGGTTTTTGAGCAAATCCCAGCCATTTATTGATTTACAGGCCTGAGCTCTGCCCATCTCCAGCTGGGTGGGATGTGCTGGTGCTAAATCCCTTCCTCTGCCCTGATCGGTTTTTCCTGGCTGGAGCTGAAGCAGGAGCACTCAGCAGGGACTCAGAGCCACCCCTGTCCTGGGGATTGCCTTTGTTTGCCTAATGATGCTCCAGCCCATCCCCCTCCACTGCTAATTAACAAATTATTTACTCTCTTTGCTCCTTAAGCCTCCCTATTGACACAGGTGATGGAATTCTCTCTGTGCATCCCCATGGATTTAGGAAGAGAGAAGACTTAAGAATCAAAACCAAAAAGGAACAGCTTTAGCCCTCAAAAGCTCATTGCAAAGCTCCAAAAACGGTGTCTGTGCAGCTTCTTACAGGCTTTGAACAAGAGGTTTAATTATCTTTACCTTCAATCTGTTCCTGATTGAGCAGAGGTGAAGCAAAATGAATTTTCCAGATGTTTTAGGACAGATTTAACTAAACTGGTTTAAAGCATGGCAGGTTTCTATTGCACAGACCTGCGGCCCCACAATATCCCTGCTTTTCTCCCTTTTATTTTGCACTGAATGAATGCAGAGTGCTGATCAATCCACCCTGGGCTGGTAGAAAATCAACCCAGAGAAATTTAAAGAGCTTTTCCTTCTGTTGCTCTGAAGCCAAGATGGTTTTAAGCACTGAATAAAAAGCGACCTTCCTTTCTGAACAGGTAAACTCGGGAAAATCAGTCAAGGTTTTCCATTTCTTTTACTTTTTAGCTCTTTCAAGACCACCCAATGTCTTGGCAGAACAGAGGCTGTTGGAAAATACACCAGTTTCAAATTCTTTATGTAACTTTAGTCAAAGATTTTGTTCACCTTTGCTCTGGGGAAGGCACTGAAGTTTCTCTCCAGGGCATTGTTCCACCAGGGGAGCAGCGGGAGAGGACAGGAGAGAAGGGACACCAGTGACCATCAGTGACCATCAGTGGCCATCAATGACCATCAGTGACCACCAGTGACAATCAGTGACCACCAGTGACCATCAACAGTGACCATCAATGGCCATCAGTGACCATCAGTGACGATCAGTGACCATCAGTGACCATCAGTGGCCATCAGTGGCCATCAACAGCCATCAGTGACCACATGACACAGTGACCATCAGGACCACATGACCATCAGTGACAGTGACCATCATGGCCATCAGTGACCATCAGTGACCACCAGTGGCCACCAGTGCCCATCAGTGACCATCAGTGACCACCAGTGACCACCAGTGACCATCAGTGGCCATTAACAGAGTCTCAGCCCCAAACTTCCCCCCTGCATGGTCAGAGCCCCCTGCTCTGGGCACAGAGAGATGAGGAGCAGGCCCTGATCAGCATCGGAGCTGAACAAATCCAGATCCAACAGGAACCCAAACCCTGAGAACTGCCCAACGTTGGACAATGAACATTGAACCCATGGAGTTCTCTGGGATGGACTGGATAAAGTTTGGGGCAAATCTTGTAAAATCCATGTGTCCTGGAATGATTGTCCCTGCACACCCGGGCTGTGTGTGGGTGAAATGATTTCTGTGGCACATCCTGGCCAGAAAATAAAGGAATGCCTTGACTCTCTAACATTAAAATGTTGTTGGAGAGTTTTTGTTCTTCCCGCAGTTTCAGTGACAAGGAGAGATTCCAGCAGCCCTGGTTCCGTAACTTGAATGAATCCATGGCTGGTGTTTTTCATTCCTTTTTTTCTGGCTAAAAGAATAAAGGAACTCTGCTTTGCATGAAATGCCGCATTTGCTTTCATTCAGCAGAGCTGCAGGCCTGAAATGGAAACTCAAAGCTGAATTAGGGACATTGTAGCGGGCTTTCCTGTTTATGCCAATGGTTTCCCAAAGTTCTGCAACGATTGGTTGCAATCAGGTCAGTTCAACTCTGAACTGAACCAAGAACCCCCCGGAGCCTTTGGGCAGAGCTGCACGGATTTGCTGCTCTTCACCAACGGGAATTCAGGCAAAGGGATCAAAATCACAATGCAAACCTACCAATTCCTGTGGGATTTCAGAGCAAGGAGAAGCCTTCCAGGGATGGAAGTGACACTTTCCTTACACCGTCCCTAAAGGAGAGTGAAGGCACTCTGCTGAGCTGTGCAGCTCCTCAGGCCTCACCTGGTGGAGAAATGCCCTGGAAAGAAACTTCAACACCTTCCCAGAGCAAAGATGAACAAAATCTTTGACTAAAGTTATCTAAAGAGATTTTAAACTGGTGCATTTCCCAACAGCTGCAGGTGCAGAAGGAATCTTCTGTCCTTCCCTAGGCACCACGGCACAGAGCTCACCCTGCAGCCAATCCTGCCTGGCTGCTTCCACCTTGCTCTGCACGGGGATTCTGCTGGAAGAATTCGATTTTCTCTGAAGGCTTTAACAGTCACTCTTGCACTGATGAAAGATTTCCTTGCACTTCTGGCATAATGGGATTGTCACCTCCTGTTTGTCAGGGATAGGATGGGATGAGATCCAGGAGAGCTCTGGCAGGCTGGATGCTTCCCTGATGCTGGTTTGTGGTGAAAGGAATGAGAAGGGTGCTTTACAAACAGTGACTCTGCTGGCAGACAGAAGGCAACAATGGAAGGATTTCCATGGAATTCCATGGATTGACTGACCCCAGACTGTGTTACTGAACTACAAGAGCAGAGGCATAGAGAAAAAAAATGAAGAAAGGGGGATGTTTTTAATGGGGGATGTACATTAGAAGGGGGGTTGCATTAGGATTTCAGGGAGCCTGTACCTCTCCAGTCCCTCAGCCAGTGGGGAGAGGGAAATGCAGCTGGGAAATTGGATAAAAGGAGGCTGCATCCTCTACATTTGGAGAGACCCCATGGAAATGTCCCATGGCCTCTCCCTTTATTCGAATTAAGTCACAGGACTCCTGTGTCTCCTTTTTGGACATGAACCTCTGGTGTTTGTGGATTAATTTTCCTCAGCTGGCAAGGATCAAACCGCTCAGGGGTGTTGGTGGTGCTCTCCTGTTTCACTGCAGGTAATTCAGTCCCTCCTTGTTCAAAGCCTGTTGCTTTTACAAATGAAAGGGTGACACATCTCAGGATGCTTCTCATGTGTGAATAAACTCATACATGGTCATATTTTGCTGGTCTTTTTTTAACTAGCCAGGCAAAACTGGGGAAGAATCAGGTGGCCATGAATTTGCATCACAAGTCTGGCAGGCTGAAATTCAGAATTCAGTCCATTCCTTTATTCATATTTGCTGTGTCAGAGCCTGGTTGTGACCTAGGATCTCGCTCAGGCTGTGCTGTACAAGCCCAGGCCTGGCCTAGAGGGGCTCAGGCAATGTCACAGCCCCGTCACACATCCAGGCACTCTGCTCCTGCCAGCTGACAATTCTCCTAGCACAGGTGCAGAACTGACAAACACACACTTGGTACCAGGACAATTACTTCCAAGAACAAATTAAGCTCCAGAACAGCTGCCTGGGGTATTTTCATCCCAAATCTCCATAAGGGAACAGGACACTCAGATGGCACCACGATTTTGAATAACATGGCAAAGCCAAAAAGAGTCTGACATAAAGCAGACAGGCATAGAGATGTGTGTGGCCCTTCATTACTTTCATGAATTGCAGCTGAATTTCACAATTTGTCTGGGCTCTTTAGCCAAAGCATGACTGATGGAAATGCACGGTGAAGCCTGGAGAAATTGGGATTCCATGCTGCAGTGCTGCCTGCACACCTGGGACAGCTCTGCACCACACACTCAGTTCCAGAGCATCCTCTTCGCCAAAGGTCACTTAGTTCTGCCCCAAGGGCAGTGGCCACAATTGTGATCCCCATTCTAATGAGATTTTATTGCTTTTCACAGAACACAGAATCACCAGGGTTGGAAGAGACCTCCAAGATCACGAGTCCAACCCCTGCCTCAAACACTCAACTAAACCATGGCATCAAGCACCAATCCAGTCTTTGTTAAACACATCCAGGATGGTGACTCCCACCTCCCTCCCGGGCAGACCTTTCCATGCTTTATCACTCTTTCAGTAAAAATCTTTTTCCTGATATCCAATGCTTCTATTTCCCTCGGCACAGCTCAAGGCCGTGTCCTCTCATTCTGCAGTTGCTGCCTGGAGAAAGAGACAGACCCCACCTGCCACAACCACCTTTCAGGAGTTTATTTTGTTTCTTCACGAGTGGTTAAGGTTTCAAGTCCACAGCCTACGCAGTGTGTGAACACCAACAGCCCTTCTGTCAGTGAGCCAGGGCAGTGCTGAGCTGTTCTGGCAGCACAGGGAGCACTGGGGCTTGGCTCCTTCAGAGCTGCCTCGTGTTTCTGTGCCTAATGGAGTGAAAAATGAGGGCAGGTTCGGCTGCTCCTCCTCAGAGCTCCCTGGTGAGGAGGGTCAGGCTGGGGAGGCTCATCCTTCCCTTCTGGTGGGAGCATTCACAGCATTCCTCTCCTCCACCAGGCTCCCTGCTTCCTCCAGGCTCCAGGAGTGCCATTCCTCGAGGTTTCAGCTCCTGTATCACAAATGTAGGATGTGATCAAGGGATTCAGGAGGCACTGGGGAGGATTGGGGATGGGGATTTGATTGCTAAACAATTCCTAAGTCTTGTTTCCGTGGATGCGACGTTGGACTGTGCCGGGCAGCAGAGCCCTTCTTTCACCCTTCAGGCTTTTCCAGGCTCATCACTTCCACATGGATTTTTGCCTTTCCAGACTCATCCTTCCCATGTGGATTTTCTCCTTTCCAGACTCATCATTCCTATGTGGATTTTTACCTTTCCAGACTCATCATTCCTATGTGGATTTTCACCTTTCCAGACTCATCATTCCTATGTGGATTTTTACCTTTCCAGACTCATCATTCCATGTGGTTTTCCCTTTCCATCATCATTCCTATGTGGATTTTCTCCTTTCCAGGCTCATCATTTCCACTTGGATTTCGCCTTTCCAGGCTCATAATTCCCGTGGATTTTGCCTTTCCAGCTCATATTCCTATGTGGATTTTCCTTTCCAGGCTCATCATTTCCCTGTGGTTTTCTGCCTCTCAGTTCCCTGATCTCCTGAATTTAAATCTCACATTTCAGCAAGGATCTCGAGCTGGCTCTTATGTAAGAGCTGCACACCTATTTCCACTGGAAGCATGTGAGGCTCTCTGCAAAAGCTCTTGGCCTCATCATTAGGAAAACTATTCCAAAATCTTTCCATCTCCCAGAGCTGTGATCCCATCAAAGCAGAGACTTGGAGGAAAATGAACATCAAATGGCAGACTGATTCAGAAACCAACTGATATTATTCCCAGTGAAATCCCTGTCTCACAGATACAGAAATGAACCTGCTGCATTTATTTATGTGTCGTTTAAAATCAGCTGTAGATAAAAGCAGAACCATTCCTTGCTTTGGGGAAGGGTTTAGGAATAATTGTCAATTAAGTGTGGTAAAGTTTTTAAATTTCTCTGTGTATTTCACATTCTCTCCCTCTTAAATTTACCTTTTACTTGGAGAAACATCTTTCATGTCTGCCATGCAATTGCAATGACAGATAGGGAAGGAAGGAAAGGAAGGAAGGAAGGAAAGGAAGGAAGGAAGGAAGGAAGAAGGAAGGAAGGAAGAAGGAAGGAAGAAGAAGGAAGGAAGGAAGGAAGGAAGGAAGAGGGGAAGGAAGGAAGGAAAGAGGGAAAGAAGGGTGAGCGAGCCAGAAGTGTTGATGGGAGAACATACATTGGATCCTCCAAGTAATACAGTGGGAATTCAGCAGGAATACAGCAAAAATGCAGCAGAAACACAGCAGAAATACAGGAAAAGTCCAGCAGAAATGCAGCAGGAATACAGAAGGCTGCTAAGACTGCATAACCAAATGGGCAAAATTCTGTGTGGATCAAGGCAGCTGCCAATATTAACAGACAGAGGGATCAAGCCCTAATTCTTCAAGAGTGATCTCCTTATATTTGAGGCTTTTGGAGTGTCCAGTGTGAAAAATAATAACCAGGAATCCCAGTCCCAATATTCTCTGTGCAGCTCTGTGCACTTTGTGATAACAAAGCCAGGTCGAATTTTCCAAGGCTTTTCCCTGAAGTGCAAGAGCACCGAGTGAACCAGTTCTGATTCTGTGCCAAGAGCCCTTCGCTGAGCAGCACAGCCTCTGTAAACTCGGATTAACTGGGCTGGAGCAGAATCTGTGTCAGGAGATTCAGCTCAGCTCGGGGGGCTGAGCAAACAGCAGAGCGGTTTTTGAGCAAATCCCAGCCATTTATTGATTCACAGGCCTGAGCTCTGCCCATCTCCAGCTGGGTGGGATGTGCTGGTGCTAAATCCCTTCCTCTGCCCTGATCGGTTTTTCCTGGCTGGAGCTGAAGCAGGAGCACTCAGCAGGGACTCAGAGCCACCCTTGTCCTGGGGATTGCCTTTGTTTGCCTAATGATGCCCCAGCCCATCCCCCTCCACTGCTAATTAACAAATTATTTACTCTCTTTGCTCCTTAAGCCTCCCTATTGACACAGGTGATGGAATTCTCTCTGTGCATCCCTATGGATTTAGGAAGAGAGAAGACTTAAGAATCAAAACCAAAAAGGAACAGCTTTAGCCCTCAAAACCTCATTGCAAAGCTCCAAAAACGGTGTCCGTGCAGCTTCTTACAGGCTTTGAACAAGAGGTTTAATTATCTTTACCTTCAATCTGTTCCTGATTGAGCAGAGGTGAAGCAAAATGAATTTTCCAGATTTTCTGTTTTAGGACAGAATTAACCAAACTGGGTTAAAGCATGGCAGGTTTCTGTTGCACAGAGCTGCAGCCCCACAATATCCCTGCTTTTCTCCCTTTTATTTTGCACTGAATGAATGCAGAGTGCTGATCAGTCCACCCTGGGCTGGTAGAAAATCAACCCAGAGCAATTTAAAGAGCTTTTCCTTCTGTTGCTGTGAAGCCAAGATGGTTTTAAGCACTGAATAAAAAGCGACCTTCCTTTCTGAACAGGTAAACTCGGGAAAATCAGTCAAGGTTTTCCTTTCTTTCACTTTTTACCTCTTTCAAGACCACCCAATGTCTTGGCAGAACAGAGGCTGTTGGAAAATACACCAGTTTCAAATTCTTTATGTAACTTTAGTCAAAGATTTTGTTCACCTTTGCTCTGGGGAAGGCACTGAAGTTTCTCTCCAGGGCATTGTTCCACCAGGGCAACAGAGCGGGAGGGGACAGGAGAGAAGGGACACCAGTGACCATCAGTGGCCATCAGTGACCATCAGTGGCCATCAGTGCCCATCAGTGACCATCAGTGACCATTAACAGAGTCTCAGCCCCAAAGCTCCCCCCTGCATGGTCAGAGCCCCCTGCTCTGGGCACAGAGAGATGAGGAGCAGGCCCTGATCAGCATCGGAGCTGAACAAATCCAGATCCAACAGGAACCCAAACCCTGAGAACTGCCCAACGTTGGACAATGAACATTGAACCCAGGGAGTTCTCTGGGATGGACTGGATAAAGTTTGGGGCAAATCTTGTAAAATCCATGTGTCCTGGAATGATTGTCCCTGCACACCCGGGCTGTGTGTGGATGAAATGATTTCTGTGGCACAGAACAATATCCTGGCCAGAAAATAAAGGCAATGCCTTGCTTTCTAACATTAAAATGTTGTTGGAGAGTTTTTGTTTTTCCCGCAGCTTTGGTGACAAGGAGAGACTCCAGCAGCCCTGGTTCCGTAAATTGAATGAATCCATGGCTGGTGTTTTTCATTCCTTTTTTTCTGGCTAAAAGAATAAAGGAACTCTGCTTTGCATGAAATGCCACATTTGCTTTCATTCAGCAGAGCTGCAGGCCTGAAATGGAAACTCAAAGCTGAATTAGGGACATTGTAGGGGGTTTTCCTGTTTATGCCAAGGGTCTCCCACTGCAACAATTGGTTGCAATCAGGTCAGTTCAACTCTGAACTGAACCAAGAACCCCCCGGAGCCTTTGGGCAGAGCTGCACGGATTTGCTGCTTTTCACCAACGGGGATTCAGGCAAAGGGATCAAAATCACAATGCAAACCTACCAATTCCTGTGGGATTTCAGAGCAAGGAGAAGCCTTCCAGGGATGGAATGACACTTTCCTTACACCCTCCCTACAGGAGAGTGAAGGCACTCTGTTGAGCTGTGCAGCTCCTCAGGCCTCACCTGGTGGAGAAATGCCCTGGAAAGAAACTTCAACAGCTTCCCAGAGCAAAGATGAACAAAATATTTGACTAAAGTTATCTAAAGAGATCTTAAACTGGTGCATTTCCCAACAGCTGCAGGTGCAGAAGGAATCTTGTGTCCTTCCCTAGGTACCACGGCACAGAGCTCACCCTGCAGCCAATCCTGCCTGGCTGCTTCCACCTTGCTCTGCACGGGGATTCTGCTGGAAGAATTCGGTTTTCTCTGAAGGCTTTAACAGTCACTCTTGCACTGATGAAAGACTTCCTTGCACTTCTGGCATAATGGGATTGTCACCTCCTGTTTGTCAGGGATAGGATGGGATGAGATCCAGGAGAGCTCTGGCAGGCTGGATGCTTCCCTGATGCTGGTTTGTGGTGAAAGGAATGAGAAGGGGGTGGCTTTACAAACAGTGACTCTGCTGGCAGACAGAAGGCAACAATGGAAGGATTTCCATGGGAATTCCATGGATTGACTGACCCCAGACTGTGTTACTGAACTACAAGAGCAGAGGCATAGAGAAAAAAAATGAAGAAAGGGGGATGTTTTTAATGGGGGATGTACATTAGAAGGGGGGTTGGATTAGGCTTTCAGGGAGCCTGTACCTCTCCAGTCCCTCAGCCAGTGGGGAAAGAGAGAGGGAAATGCAGCTGGGAAATTGGGATAAAAGAGGCTGCATCCTCTATCAATTGGAGAGACCCCATGGAAATGTCCCATGGCCTCTCCCTTTATTCGAATTAAGTCACAGGACTCCTGTGTCTCCTTTTTGGACATGAACCTCTGGTGTTTGTGGATTAATTTTCCTCATGCTGGCAAGGATCAAACCCAGCTCAGGGGTGTTGGTGGTGCTCTCCTGTTTCACTGCAGGTAATTCAGTCCCTCCTTGTTCAAAGCCTGTTGCTTTTACAAATGAAAGGGTGACACATCTCAGGACGAGACTCATGTGTGAATAAACTCATACATGGTCATATTTTTCTGGTCTTTTATTAACTAGCCAGGCAAAACTGGGGAAGAATCAGGTGGCCATGAATTTGCATCACAAGTCTGGCAGGCTGAAATTCAGAATTCAGTCCATTTCTTTATTCATATTTGCTGTGTCAGAGCCTGGTTGTGACCTAGGATCTCGCTCAGGCTGTGCTGTACAAGCCCAGGCCTGGCCTAGAGGGGCTCAGGCAATGTCACAGCCCCGTCACACATCCAGGCACTCTGCTCCTGCCAGCTGACAATTCTCCTAGCACAGGTGCAGAACTGACAAACACACACTTGGTACCAGGACAATTACTTCCAAGAACAAATTAAGCTCCAAAACAGCTGCCTGGGGTATTTTCATCCCAAATCTCCATAAGGGAACAGGACACTCAGATGGCACCACGATTTTGAATAACATGGCAAAGCCAAAAAGAGTCTGACATAAAGCAGACAGGCATAGAGACGTGTGTGGCCCTTCATTACTTTCATGAATTGCAGCTGAATTTCACAATTTGTCTGGGCTCTTTAGCCAAAGCATGACTGATGGAAATGCACGGTGAAGCCTGGAGAAATTGGGATTCCATGCTGCAGTGCTGCCTGCACACCTGGGACAGCTCTGCACCACACACTCAGTTCCAGAGCATCCTCTTCGCCAAAGGTCACTTAGTTCTGCCCCAAGGGCAGTGGCCACAATTGTGATCCCCATTCTAATGAGATTTTATTGCTTTTCACAGAATCACAGAATCACCAGGGTTGGAAGAGACCTCCAAGATCATCGAGTCCAACCCCTGCCTCAACACCTCAACTACACCATGGCATCAAGCACCACATCCAGTCTTTGTTAAACACATCCAGGGATGGTGACTCCACCCCCTCCCCGGGCAGACCATTCCAATGCTTTATCACTCTTTCAGTAAAAATCTTTTTCCTGATATCCAATGCTTCTATTTCCCTCGGCACAGCTCAAGGCCGTGTCCTCTCATTCTGCAGTTGCTGCCTGGAGAAAGAGACAGACCCCACCTGCCCACAACCACCTTTCAGGAAGTTTATTTTGTTTCTTCACGAGTGGTTAAGGTTTCAAGTCCACAGCCTACGCAGTGTGTGAACACCAACAACCCTTCTGTCAGTGAGCCAGGGCAGTGCTGAGCTGTTCTGGCAGCACAGGGAGCACTGGGGCTTGGCTCCTTCAGAGCTGCCTCGTGTTTCTGTGCCTAATGGAGTGAAAAATGAGGGCAGGTTCAGCTGCTCCTCCTCAGAGCTCCCTGGTGAGGAGGGTCAGGCTGGGGACGCTCATCCTTCCCTTCTGGTGGGAGCATTCACAGTATTCCTCTCCTCCACCAGGCTCCCTGCTTCCTTCAGGCTCCAGGAGTGCCATTCCTCCTACAGGAGGTTTCAGCTCCTGTATCACAAATGTAGGATGTGATCAAGGAATTCAGGAGGCACTGGGGAGGATTGGGGATGGGGATTTGATTGCTAAACAATTCCTAAGTCTTGTTTCCCTGGATGCCATGTTGGACTGTGCCGGGCAGCAGAGCCCTTCTTTCACCCTTCAGGCTTTTCCAGGCTCATCATTCCCAAGTGGATCTTTGCCTTTCCAGACTCATCATTCCCATGTGGATTTTCTCCTTTCCAAACTCATCATTCCTATGTGGATTTTCACCTTTCCAGGCTCATCATTTCCACGTGGATTATCTCCTTTCCAGGCTCATAATTCCCATGTGGATTTTGCCTTTCCAGGCTCATCATTTCCCTGTGGTTTTCTGCCTCTCAGTTCCCTGATCTCCTGAATTTAAATCTCACATTTCAGCAAGGATCTCGAGCTGGCTCTTATGTAAGAGCTGCACACCTATTTCCACTGGAAGCATGTGAGGCTCTCTGCAAAAGCTCTTGGCCTCATCATTAGGAAAACTATTCCAAAATCTTTCCATCTCCCAGAGCTGTGATCCCATCAAAGCAGAGACTTGGAGGAAAATGAACATCAAATAGCAGACTGATTCAGAAACCAACTGATATTATTCCCAGTGAAATCCCTGTCTCACAGATACAGAAATGAACCTGCTGCATTTATTTATGTGTCATTTAACAATCAGCTGTAGATAAAAGCAGAACCATTCCTTGCTTTGGGGAAGGGTTTAGGAATAATTGTCAATTAAGTGTGGTAAAGTTTTTAAATTTCTCTGTGTATTTCACATTCTCTCCCTCTTAAATTTACCTTTTACTTGGAGAAACATCTTTCATGTCTGCCATGCAATTGCAATGACAGATAGGGAAGGAAGGAAGGAAGGAAGGAAGGAAGGAAGGAAGGAAGGAAGGAAGGAAGGAAGGAAGGAAGGAAGGAAGGAAGGAAGGAAGGAAAGAAGGGTGAGCGAGCCAGAAGTGTTGAATGGGAGAACATACATTGGAGTCCTCCAAGTAATACAGTGGGAATTCAGCAGGAATACAGCAAAAATGCAGCAGAAACACAGCAGAAATACAGGAAAAGTCCAGCAGAAATGCAGCAGGAATACAGAAGGCTGCTAAGACTGCATAACCAAATGGGCAAAATTCTGTGTGGATCAAGGCAGCTGCCAATATTAACAGACAGAGGGATCAAGCCCTAATTCTTCAAGAGTGATCTCCTTATATTTGAGGCTTTTGGAGTGTCCAGTGTGAAAAATAATAACCTAAATTTCAGATGCACTGAAGACTCAGAGTTAGGAGGAGCAAACAGGGGGTGCTGTGTGCTGCTGCAGGTCAGCCCTCCCAAAGTGGGTGTCCCAGAGCCCCCAGAACAGAAATTCCTTATGAAACCTGGCCTTGAGCAGCCCTTAATGCCCGCTCCTGGCAATATTTCCTTTATTTAGACAGTTTTACAGGGGTTTCATGTTAATGTCAGCTCCAGGAGGCTCTGGGTAACCTGGCAGCATAAACTTGATTGGATTAGGCAGCACAAAATGATCCCATTTTATGTCAAACCAGCCAGAGTGCTCACTGGGGTGTTGATGCAGGTTTGTGTCACTCGCGGCCAGTTCTGTAAAATTAAATGAGACCTGACCATAAAAACTGTCGACTCAAAGTTGCTGCACAACATTTTTGGAACAGATCTGATCCAAACAGAGGTTTTGCATTGGTTCAATGCCTGGTTCCTGTGTCATCAGTGCTTCTGATCTGGTCCAAAGTGCCAAAAATTCACCACTTTGTACAGCTTAAGCTCTCACATAAAAACCTGTCCTACAACTGAAGCCTTGAATGACTCTTTACAAAATCACTGATTTCAATAAGAATAAACCTGATCACCGTGAGAATTTTGGCAAGTAATCCAACCCAATTTAATTTTCAATCTGCTCTGCAGTGGCAACAATCACAGCTGAAATTCAGGAACCTCTGAGCTCCCACCCGAGTTTTTCCAATGGCAAAGGGACTAAGAGAATAAATTGTCCAAGAGATCCATACAGCAATCAGGAGAAGCTGAACTGGTGGGAGTTTATTTCCTTCTGTGCTCATTGAGGAGCAGTGAGCAGATGCCAGTTGACAAATATGGTGAATAATTTCTCCAGGACTTTTCCAAAATCAGGCTTTTTTACCAAGCTCAGTGATCCGGGCACTTGACTTCTTTAATGAACTTCCTATTGATACAATTCACAAATTTCAAGAACTTGTGCTAACTCGCACACTGTAACTGACACAGGAGAAGTGGAAATAGGGTGCTGTTACATGGAAAAATGTATCCAGGAATATTTAGGAAGAGGAAAGGCTTTCTGAGGCAGCTGCCCAGGGGAAGCGGGGGAGGATAGGCAGCATCTCCCCTGTCAGACAACAGACAGAATTCAACTTTTACAGATTCTCTTCTGAAGAAGAGAATCTTCTGAATTCTTTTCTGAAATATCTTCCTCCACATTTCAAATTCAGGTTGGGTGTTCAAGGCATCCACACCGCTTTTGAAATGCCAGAATGCTCATACCCTGGTTAGCACAGCTCCTGGAATTCCAGGTGTTTGCAGAGCCCATCTCTGAGTCTCTTGGCTCCCAAAACCCAGGGATAGGAAAGAGAATCCACACAGAGCCAGAAACTCCGACAACAAACAGATGGATGCTCCTGATTCCCTCCAGGAGAGAGCAGATGTGGATGCACGCACAAACATATGCAGTCACCCAAATTAATAATAAAATTCAGCTGAGCTTTGTCTCAACGCCAGGAATTCAATATTCTCTGTGTTTGGTGTGCTGTGGGTCAGCATATTTTGGCTTTCAGGCTGATTCCTGTGAGAAGGAAGGTAACACAAAGCTTCAGAACCTGCAGCCAAATGCAATTCATGGCTCACATTTTGAACAAAGCCAAGGCAAACCAAAGGAACTTCAAACAAAATTAACACCTGCAAGAAGACAGGTACAGGACAAGCTCTCATCAGCTGTGGAAGTCAAAGCAAGGTGGTGGACGGACAATAAATATCTCCATGAGGCAGTTCTTGCACGAATAAATCATTCAGGAGAATGTTTCTGTATTTATAAATAGAGAACACCAAGGGGAGTCTGCTGAAGGGCTCAGGGCAATTTCTGCCTCATTTCTGTCCTTTTTTTCCAGACATTTTCACACTGGATTGATTGGCACTTCCATGAGGGATCCACTCCACCCAGCACTGCCCTGGTGGAGCCTCACAGATATTTCCAATATCCTACCACAATCCTACCACAACATGTGGCTCTAAGCAGAGCAAGAGTGTTAATAACATTAATAATATTAATAATGAAGTCTTTTGAGGGCTATTGACTGAATTCTTGCAGACTCACAGCTCAGGGGACAGGTTCTGGAGGGCTGCAGGAAACTGGTACAACAGGAGCTCTAAGAGGAGCAACAATTGCATGAATATTAACATTTTAATGTCAATTTTAACCTGGAAGAGACTTAATTGTGTGGAAGAATGAAATGTTCAAATTGCTCAGTGTGCCATGGTAGAACTGAAGAGAGATTTTACAGAACTCTCATCTGCAAAGGGATGAGGATGGAGAGAGCAGCAGGATCACATCAGAGGCCGCCTGGTCTGCTGGGTTTGGGGGACTTTATTTCCAGCAGAAATTGCTCAGCACCTCCTGTTCCCTCCCCTGGGGCTGGTCACAGCTTGGGTGTGGAAATGCTCTGCTGTGCCTTCCATAGGTGCTGCTGGAAATGATTTCATTCACCCAGACACAGCATCCTCCTCAGAGCTTATTCTGCAGGAAAATGTCTGTGTGCTGATGGGCTCTGCAGTCACACCAGCCCGGTGTGGGGAGGTGCTGGGAGAGTTTACAGGAGAGGGAAAATGGTGGAAAATAAAGGAAAGGGGAAATTCCAACAGTACCTGTCAGAGGTGCCCCAGGGCTGCTGAAAGGCAGAATGCCCTAATCAATTAGATAATTATCAGCACCGATTATTCAGCGATAAAGCAAACACAGCTATTCAAGTTTCAATCACAAAACAATTCAGGAGCAAAGATACCCATCCAGCAACCCTGAAGTTTGTCTGGGTGATAACAACAGAACAGGAAAATACATTTATTTCAGTGCTACAGCCACAACAAATATAAGGAGGATTCCATATGGAGGGAAAGGGTTTTGCCAAACAGGCTGTGATGAACCTCCTGGGTTATAAATGACTTTTTTGTCATTGGCGCTTCTGCTTCTTCTGCTGAATAAACAATCCCATCTGATTTCCCTGCTCCACATGATCTGTGAAAGGAAATAATATTTTCATTTCTTTTCCCCTTGCCTAGAAGGAAATCTTTCTTTTCTGTTAAAAGATAGCTGCATGGGAATATTGGTCAATGAGCTATGAAATGAGGGAGAGAGTGAGAGAGAAGCTCTCTGTAGGTAATTCAGACAGAGATTTATCTGGGGACATTCTGGGTTTATCCCCTCAGTGAGTCATTTCACAAAACAATGCTGTCCTCACCTGAGTTTGTGTGTCCATTGCTGCTTCTGCTGGAGAGAATCCAAACTGTTCACGTGTGCCACAAATCCTGGGATGACACAACCCCATGGAAATGTATTCCCTTCCTTGGGAGAGGATCCCCATTTGGGGAAGAAGGAGGATATTTGTGCCTCAGAAGGATCCGAGTCGCCTCAGAAGGATTCAAGTCACCTCAGTGGATGTGCTGCTGACCCTGGGAAGTGCCCAGGAAGCCCCAAATTTGGCTCAAAGCTGTCATTTGGAGGGGAGAACAGTCCTGTGTGACACCAGACGTATTTGGAAAATATCCCAAAAGATGCTCAGGCCCATTCCAGCTTGGTCCCAAAAAGGAGCTGGGCTGGCACAACTGAGGGCGTACAGAGCTGGGATATACAGCTGGGGGTGAAGGAACTGTGGAGGAAGGAGAGACCCAAAGCCTGAGCACCCATGCATTCCAGCTTCACTCGGTGTCACAGTTTGGGAAACAAACCAGCGGGAAATTACCCCCACACAAGTATGTGTTGAGAGAGTCTAAGTCAGAACTACAATTTAATAGGAAAAATTAAAATAAAGAAAATAATACAGAATCAACAACAGCTGAAACTGACAGAGTCAGAATACAGCCTGACACCCTGTTGGGCAGGATGGTGGCTGCAGCCCCGTTGCAGTGATGGATGTGCTCTGGGTCAATGTTCAATGTTCAATGGTGCTGCAGCCCCGTTGCAGTGATGGATGTGCTCTGGGTCAATGTTCAATGGTGCTGCAGCCCCGTTGCAGTGATGGATGTGCTCTGGGTCAATGTTCAATGGTGCTGCAGCCCCGTTGCAGTGATGGATATGCTCTGGGTCAATGTTCAATGGTGCACACAGCTCCAGTCCGTCTCTGGAGGTCCAGGGCTGGTCTCGAGCTCCTCTCTTCTGGGAATGCAGTGGGAGCAGTGTCCCAGTGTCCCAGAGCCTCAGTTCATGTGCCAGTAGGGATGTCCAGTTCCTCCTCTCTGGGTGGGGCATCTCCCAATGGGATGATGGGATTCCATGGGTCATTCCCAGAGCCCTGGATGGCCCATGAGCAGAGATGGCCCCTGAGGGTGTTATCAGGGCTGGGTCATGCTGAGGATAAAGAGCTCTGCCTCACCTGGTTTAACAGCTCAGGGAGATGGTGATGGATACAGACTGGGTTACATCTTCCATGGAACGCAGGACACCTGGATACCCAAGCCCAAAGCCTGAGCATCCATGGATTCCAACTTCACTTGGATATCCGAGCTCTGGCTCTCTCTGGAGGCAGAGCCTGATCAGAGACATCCCCAATAGCTGAGCTCAGACACCAAGCCAAGCTTTTACTGTGAGCAGCCCTCAGGGATCTGCACCTCTCTGGCCACCGGGAAGGGCAGCAGATATTTCCCTCTGAGACATTTGGAATGAGAGAAACCCGAAGATGAAATTTCTCCCAGTTTTTGTAGCACTTGTACAGACTGATGAGGTCCTGCTCTCTTTCCCTGTGGCTCTAGGGAATAATTGCTACATATTTGAGGCAGAAATTTAAAAATCTGAGTAAGATCAATCTATTCTGAGCTCAGAAAAGTCCCAGATGTTTGCCAATATCCTCCTTGTTTGACAGCAAACAGGTATTCTGAAGGGCTGAGCTATTTAAGGCATTACCTCTTCCCAGAACAAAGGAACCTGGGTGTCAGAAAGAGCAAAACCTGAACAAAACAGGGCTGTTTAAAACATTTCCTCTCAGCAATCCCAAAGCCACTGCTGCAAGAGAGTGCTGGTGCCAGTGCTTGTGGGATTTCTGCCTTCCTTGTTTCCTGGCGAGGAATTCATAAGCAGATGCAGACAACTCGACAGCCCTCATCTTTTTATCTTATTCTTATTCAGATAATTGTCTAATTCTTATTTGAAACTCCCCAAGCTCTTTGCCTCCATAATTGAAGTTTTAGTCATACTCTTGGGCTTGAAGAAACAGAGCACAGCATCTCCTGCAAGAAAAATCCAAAGGATGTTCCTTTGTGGCTGGAATTCAATCTGTTCCAAGAGGGGCCTCTGCTCCCCGGTGCTCAGTTAGCTGAAAACAGGAGAGATTTCTGCATTTATGTGCAAGCTGTGCATGCAAATGTGTCAAAGCTCGAGAGTTCATCTGAAATGCTGATGGAATTGCAGAGCTGGAGCCAGAAGGACACAAAAATGCCCCATTTTCGTGGGAGGTCAGCAGGGTGTGGTCTTCACTTGCCGCTGCTGTTATGTGGAGAAAATGGCCTTGAATTTTATTGAGGGTGAAGGTGTTGCTCAGATTTGCTCTCCACAGCTGTTGATTCCACATGTGGTGTGGTCCCTGAGTGCTTTCCAGACATTTCTCATGCAGCTCAGGTGGAACCTGTTCGAACAGGCAGAGCATCCTTCAGATCCCAGAAGGAAAGAGCAAAACACATCACAGTGAGCAGAGATGAAAATGGGGGGAAATCTACTACAGTTTCCATCAAAAGGTTTTTTCTGGATCTCCTTCCCCTTCAGGTCAGTGGAGATAACCATCCAGGAAATATAACCAAATCACATTTGAAAGTAAAAAAAATTGAAATCCCTTGTAAGAGCTCCTGAAATGGTTCCAGAGGGAAATGATCTGCATTTCGTGGCTGCCTCCAACACAGGATACAAACTGGTTCCAGCATCACAAGAACCATTTTCACCATAAGGACAAGGCCAAGACAGACAGGACTTGATCCTGCCACCTCTGTGGTAGAAATCTTGTTCCAACCATTATGGCATGCGGGTGAGGAAAGGAGGAAAAAATGAGGATGCTGAGGCCTGGAAAAAATTTATCCCAAATATCAGATTCCTGAAGCTTGAAAAGGTTGCAGAGATCTCCCCTCATGCCCATATAAATCATGAAAATATGGGATCATGGAATAGTTTGGGACCTTAAAGCCCATCCAGTTCCACCCATGCCATGGGCAGGGACACCTCCCACTGTCCCAGGGTGCTCCAAGCCCTGACCAACCTGGCTTGGACACTTCTGTTAAGCCAGAGCAGGATCCTGCCAGGGAAGGTGAGGCTGGGAAACTTGTTTACTAATCACAGGCTGAGGTGAGTTTTAGCCCTCTCAAGAGGCTCCAGCCACATAATTGCAAACAGTTATTTGAGCTGAACTTCATAACTCTGAGTTGCAGTGATTAAAGTGAAATTCCCATCGCAGACCCGCAGGAAGACGAGTCCTAATAACAACTGTTAAATCTCAATATCACATTCAGCCACCTCAGTGATCTGTTTAAAAAAGCAAACATCTGCAATCGCATTAGCAACCAGCCCAGGGGCTGAAATCTCCCAAGTGGATGCATAGGAAAAGAGAGAAATTTTGCTTAGAAAGGAAGCTTAAATCATCAGGATGAAAAATCCCAACCAAGGAAAAGCAAAATGTGCTGTAAAACATAACCACAACCTTTTCTGTCTGTCCTCAATGTCTGAGCAATTAAAATTCTCCACTGGATTCTCCCCCTCTGAAATGCAGGTCCAGCTCATTATTTAAAACAATGGCTTCAGGTTTATCACCGTGAGTGTAGAATTCTTTCCTTGTGGCAAGCACAGCTCATACAACAAATGGCCTCACATTCTTCGGGGGCTCTGGTAAATAAATAAAAGTAATTCCTACCCTGACACAACCCCCATATTTCATTGTGATAACAATGCTCTGGAGCATCTTATCCCTGCACAATCATCATCCATCTGAGGGAGCAGGGCAGGTTTTCTCCCTTAATGAATCAAGTGAGAGACACCAAATGTTGAAGCTGATCTTGCTGAACGTTTTCAGGTGGCTGAGCAGAACCCTGGCTGCATTATGATACATCCATAAAAAAAAACAGAACCAGACATGGTTTCATATGGCTCCCAGCACTGCTGGTGCTTCAGTTGCTCCTGGAAGACAAAGTTTCTTGGGAAGGATGACAAAAAATATCATGTGCTGCCATCAGCTTGGAGAGGCTTCAGTCAGAGGGGGGAACTGAGTGTTTAGGGAGAAGTTGATTCAGAAGTCAAACACAGCAGCCTCTGAGATGTGGACAGGTGGCTGGGAAGGGGCAGAAGGCACAGGGACACTGTTCCCACTCCATGGCACCAGCCAGTGTCACTGCCCAGTGTGGCTGCTCCAGGCGGGATGTGGATGGATCTCCCTGCGATGCTCCAGGTGATGCTGCAGTTTGCCTGGGGGGCTGGGCCTCAGCTCTCACCTTGTGGGCAGAAGTTTGGTCCAAACACCACCAAATTACAGGAGCTCAGCAAGTTCTGAATCCCTGGGAGTGTCCAAGGCCAGGTTGCACAGAGCACCCTGCGACAGTGGAAGGTGTCCCTCTCCATGGCACGGGTGGCACTGGATGGGATTTAATGTCCCTTCCAACCCAACCCTTTCCATGTTTCCAAGATTCTCCACTGCCACCATAAGGTACCATGGATTGAAACAAACCCAGAAGGTTTCCTGTACCTTGGATTGCTGCACCAAAGGCTCCTAATATTGATCCTTCAACCTCAGCACTTTTGACTTGTTTTTGGATTATGAAGGTGCAGCACAGCCAGATCAATGGCCAGCTCTGAGACCAGTTATCTTTTTAATAAATTACACTCATCAGTTCTACCATGTTTCTACAGATTTAAAGGATTGCAGAGATGTGGACAATCAGAGAGTTAACCAGGACTGCAGAGTACATTTTTAAGCACTAAATTTTACATCTTCAGTTCTCAATTGTTTTTCTGTGAAACACAGAATGAGGGGGTTCTACCTAAAGGAAGCAATTGAAGCCTTAAATGCACATTTGACTGAGTAATTTATCCACCAACTCCTTTGAGCATCCAGCTAGAGACAGGCAGAGATGAAGCTCAGGGAGGAGCACAGCACCAAGTTTAATGTGGCAGAGTTTAACTCTCTTGATGGGAAGGAGGATGCTGAAGGCTTTGGAAGCACTCTGATATCCCTGGTTTCCTCCCTATCAGAAATGCACTGGCATTAGAAGGGGTGCTTACAATTAAAACTCTTGTTAATAACTAATTAACAAGTAAATGTGGAATCAAGCCTCAGCATTAAAATCTGGCTGTGAGAAAATGTTTGGATCTGGAGGTTTATTTTAGCAGGCTGTAAAAGACAGATCAGAATCCATCCTGGCATTCAAACATGGAATTCCATACAGAGCCAAGGAAAAATGATAATGATGGAGAGATGTCCTGTCAGCAGAGGACAGGGGGAGGAGCACTGTAAATCATATTCTGTTCCTGACTTTCCTTGAACTGGGAAAATTCCTCTCCTGAGCATAATGCACAGCTCTGTAAATCAGGGCAGGTTGGATGTGCTGCTATTCTGGACCCTGCACTTGGGCAATAATCTCCTTATGCTCCTAAGACCTGTCAGCTGCCTTTTTTAGCCCTAGGACTGGCCCAGGCAGTCAGCAACAGCCTGACACATCATCTCTGCTCCGGCACCAATTCTGTCTCAGATTCCCCAGCAGTTTGTTTGAGGTGTTTCCCTCTGAGCTCCCACCTGGCCACAGAACAGGCACCCCCAGAATCTCTCATTAAAAAACATTAAAACCAGAATAATGACCATTGTACTGTCACTGCACAGAGCTCATGGCCAATGTTCTGTTCAGCCCAGGCCATCAGCTCTGTCCTTGGCTGGGGTGAGAGGACGGCAAAGCAGATTCTAAACAGGAGCACCACGAGTTTTCCCAGCCAGGCCTCCCACACTAAGCCTTGCTTGTTACACAGACTTTTATTAAAAATCA
Organism: Malurus cyaneus samueli; assembly: GCA_009741485.1. Taxonomy (NCBI): domain Eukaryota; kingdom Metazoa; phylum Chordata; class Aves; order Passeriformes; family Maluridae; genus Malurus; species Malurus cyaneus. The sequence continues at coordinate 509,690 of CM019238.1, read as the reverse complement.
GAAATCATTGCAAAAACACCGGTTAAAGGGCTGGCCAGGGAGTGTTTCAATAACTTCTGTTAAAAACATCACATGTTCCAGCTCAGCTCCAGCTCTGCTATACCATAACAGAAAGGCCAAACAGGTGATTTTTAAATTACTTTTTTGCTATTAGGACAGTGTCTTTTATCCCAGAAGATGAACAGATGGCACTCAAAACCCCTGTAATTCTTTCTCTTCACTAATAACCATGGAAAATGAATCATGAAGAGGCACCTGAAGCCATTGGAAGCCCTGTCCACAAGCAACATTTGCCGTGACTCTATAATTCTATTTTCCTTTTAAAATAAAAGATACAAAAATGTGGTTTTTTGTCCCACTAACACCAACTACATTATTGCACCAGTGGCAAGAGGCCTGGGTGTGGTAGTAGGGCTGATGAGGTGACCCAGGAAGGAATTCAGGAAGGAATTAGGGGAAAAGAGTTTTCGGGATGGCTGCAAAGACCACAACTGCCAGCACCAGTAGCTGTGCCTGTGAAAACATCTCCCAAAGTCTGGGAATCCACAGGAAAACCAGGAAAACACAGCCTGTCTCACATGGACATCATACTCCTGAGGAGTAGATGGAATTGCAACAAGAAAGCTTCCCTAGTCCAGCTCTCCAGGTCATTTTGGGAGAAGATCCCAGTGCTGAAACAAATGAAGATCTTAAAATTCTTGAATTACTTCCATCTGCACACCAAGAGGGAAGCGTTCACAGGGGCTTGGCAAAAATACCTGGTTTAAAACAAAGAGGGTAGGTTGACTCCGTGCTGGAAGTTGTTGCATCACTGAAGAGAGCCACGAAATTCTGCTTTAGTCTCAAACCAGCCCAGCGTGGGCAGCAGCAGTGCCAGCCCCACAGCCTCAGCCTCCTGCCAGGGCTTTGGGAACAAGCCTTGGAGCAGGAGTGGGACAGGACTGGAATGTTATTGGATGAGATAATTTGGAAGGTCTTTTCCAGCTGTGATGATTATGTGGTTGGCACACAAACTTGACCACCACGAAGCAGTGCTGGTGGAAAAGAGCATCGTCCTGGGCTTACAAGGGCAGCACCCCCTGGATTGGCACCTCAGACACAGCCACAGCACGCCAGGAAGGCAGCCCTTCATGGAGATAACTCAGCTAGACCAGGAGACTATGTCAATATTTCCTTCATTTGGGGAAGGAAGAGAATAAAGTTGAAACAACAGCCTTGCTTTTAAGTTCTGATAAAACTCCTGCAACTCCTGGGATCCTCCCAGCCTACATCAAGGCCACCTTATCTGGACTTCTTAGTTTTTTGTCACAAACCTGGTGTTTAATGCTCCCTGCTGCTGTCAAGGCCCAAAGTGATACTGCCCTGCTGTAAGGACAAGCAATTTGATTGGGGTAGAACCCATTTAACCACCCAGGACAGCTCCTGTTCCATGCTGATGGTGCCACAGCCTCACTGGCTCATCTGACTCTGTCAGCTTGGGGGTTGAATTATGGTTTTAATATCTCGGGCTCTGCTCTGTGATTTGTTCTTTGTTGTTTTTCTGATGTGCACTTCACGGTAATCCATTGTTACAGACACTTGGGCTGCTCAGATTTGCAAATAGAAAAGTTCTTCGCTCCCTAAATTCTGTTTATTTGTGGCTGTACATGATGGAAACGTGTTCAGGATCTGTGAACCTTGCAGAACATTTGAGCACAAATTCCTGACAGAATAGAAACACATCTTTAGACTTTATTTTTTAATTAAAACAATCAGCATACTCTAGTGTTTTTCCCCATTTACATATTTTCATTACAACTTTCATTCAAAATGCAGCCTCCATCCATTCTTTACAAGTATTTTACTTCAGATATTTAATGGAAAGCTCAAAAAAATGTAACATTGGATCAATTTGGCTCTTATTTAATAAACTATTCCCAAGGCACTACACTTTAACACATAAGTATGCAGTGGATCAGAGTCTGTATTATTATTATTCATAACTAAGAGAGGACTATAAATGTATTTTGCTTTTCAAAATTCATGAACAATCTAGCAGAAGCTTTTGAGTTATCACAGGAGTCAGTAGGTGTTCTGTGAATAAGGAATTTGAAAGCTCAAGGCCTCAGAGCTGGAAGCATTCCTTAGTTTGAAGAATTTAGAAAGGTAAATAGGTACAAGAAATAATAATGGGAAATTCTATTCAATGCAGGACAAAGACAGATGGGATGTAGAAATACCCTTAATGAAGGGAATAAAGCTTGATAAGGAGTTCAAACCAGGCAAAACCTCCAGACAACTCTCCCCAGCTGAATCCATCCATGGATTGTGCAAATCACGGAGGGGGGAAAGTCAAGATCCTTAATCCAATTGTAATCCAGTTGTGGAGAGTGGAAATTTTGCAAGTTAAAAAGAACAGTAACTAAAGCTACAAGCCTTGAACTCTGCAGCTTAAGTGTAATTTTTGAAAGCATTTTTGGTTCAGGTAATCAAAGCTGAAGAATACTTTAATGACACTTCACCCATTAGGTCATTAAGAAGAGCAGGCCATTTGTTTCCCCTGTTTTTAATTATCTTCTGCAGAGTCATTCTGGTTTTATACTGGTGTAAACACATCACATTCCATGCTGTTTAATTTCCTTCAAAATTTCTGTTTGCCCATTTCTGGTTTTATGAGGGCTTTAATTTGCAGGTGTTTAAATCAGCAAGGAAAAAAAAAAAAGAAGATCATCTTAGAAGGGAAGGGAGTCAACTTGAGCAATATTTTAATTTTATGACTGTTCATTTTCTTACTCTGGCAGTTCCTAGTCACCCATCTCAGGTGAGATAACATGACATTTTTAACCATCTTAATCCCATCATTTGGAAGTAACTATGGGTTTCTGTTTGTTATTGCTTAAGATTCAACAGAGGCTGCATTGTAAATGAGCCTTTGAGGAAACCAAGTCTATTATTCCTGCTAGCTGGGGCAATGGCAACCATCAGGAAAGTAAAATTACTGCCATTAAATCAAGAAACTAATTAGAATCAGATCATCAAGTTCTTTTTCTGCTGGAGACTTGGTCTCCTGGCATGGGATAGGATGATTTGCTCCGGAGTGCACGTCAGGGCTGAGCCAAAACTGTCAGTTTAGAGCTTTTCTGACACTTCCAGAAATTCAATAAACAGTTCAAGAAGGTTCAGTGGCACTTGTGGAGCTGTATCATGGCTGGCAGGTCTCAGAGAGGAAGGCTGGCAACGCAGAGATCAGGAAATCTGGCTCATGCCTATGGATGGAGTCAGAAGGAATCAGCCTCTGATCTCCCTGCACAGCCCCAAGCAGAGCAGGAGCCTTCAGTTGATTGTCTCAAACCCCAAAAGCCTGGGCTGATTTTCCTTTCCTTTTTCATTCTGGAGAGCCCTCCCTGTCCCAGCTCTGCCAGCAAAGATCAAGATTATATCAGCTGGAAAGGATGATGAGCGTGGCTGTGCTGAAGCATCTCAAACAGAGAGGAGGAATCTCTACAGTTCCCATAAGGAGATGTTAACGGGGTTTGACAGTGTTTGTGAGACTCTGCACTCTGAAATCCTCTTCCATCCCCAGACTCTGCGAATCTCCCAGGCATGGCAGCATTTAACCTGCCAAACTCAATGTCAGCTTCCTCCTGTCAACCTTCCCCCTCTGTGGGTGGTTCAGCAGCTCAAATGGAGCCCAATTATTTCATAAATATCCATCAGCGAGCTTAGGAAACTTGGGGGAAAAAGCATAGAGCTTGGAAAGTTTCTATCTTGAGGATGCCATGAAAAGGTGATTCACTCCAAATGATAACACAAGTAATTAGACAATTTTACATTATCAAAAGTTAATAATAATGAAAAAGTTAATGAATAACAAGGGCATCCTGTCACGGCAAGAAATGCCACAATGAGAATCCAGGAATCAATCCAGGCTATCTGTCTGACCTTACAGGAGTCATTTGCTGCTTATGCCTTTGATTTCCCAGCACTAATCCTTATTTTACCTGTCTTTGGAGAGCAATCAATGTTTTAAATGTTCTTCACAATTATATGAGTCAGTACAAGTTGTGTTCCCATACCTACCCTTAATTGGGTTTTAAGGACATTTTAGGCATATGCATACTTATAAGTCTCACAGGAACTCTTAAAAGCCTGAAATAATTTGGGACAAAAACTGACACCCGAGGGCCATTTTATTAATGGGAGTTGAGAGTTAACAACCTTACAGTTGTGTTTTGTTTATAACCAACACAGCCCAGAGGGAAGGACAGGTTTACTCAGTAACTGCAGCATTAGTCAGCACAGAGACCTGAGGAATGTTCCAGAAAGCTCCAAGGAGTTTGTCTGGTCCACAGGCAAAAATCACTATTTAAGATTACAGTGGCAACATTTATTGAGGAGATCTGCCTTAGATGAGGACACTGAAGTCCACAAATACCTACACACAAAAGTGGCACAAATTGGTTGCCCAACTTCAAAATAATGTTTGTTTTCTGAGCTACCAAACAGCCTCAGAAAATGAAGGGAGAAGTTTTTTCTCCAAGAATATAATCACCCAAACCAACTCACCTCCTTCACAGAAGGGAAATGCTTAGAGCAACATTGATGTTCCTTCTTCCAGGACCATGAGATTTCTTGGAAATGAGCTTAAACTCAGAAGAGATTATAAAGGTCCTCTGAACTACAAAATCAATCCACCTTCCCCAGTCGAAATAATATTCCACCAGCAAAGGACTGGAAAGGAAAACAGAAAATGCCTTGCTAATATGACCCACAGCATGCGTAGGGCACTTCAATACTGCAACAAACAGGATCACAAAAGCTTGCTGAGGAACTAATAAATTCTGTGGTTTTATACCATCATGGGTTAAACACAGTGTCAGCATGAAAAGCTGCAATTTCTAAATTAAAGCATTTGCTGAACTGTCAAAATAACACATCAGTTTGAAGCAAATCCTGAAAGATTCCCACAAGAGTCAACCTATTACCCAAACAAACGGATTAATAAGTCCAGTATTGATCTGCCCAAAGCTCAGGATGCTTTTGCTGATCCCTTTGGAATCTCTCCCCACAGCAATGCACTAGGAATTCAGCAGGATGGGCCACAGGGAAATCATTAAGGAAAAATAATAAAGGGAGAGAAGAAAATTGAGAAAATCTCGAGCCTTTACCTGATGGGTTTCTGATTCTCCTCTCTCCCATGAATTAATGTCACTCTGGCTGTCTATCCCAGGGAATGCATTATTCCTGGGAAACACAAGGATAAACCACTTCTTTCCAATAACCAGCTATTTAAAGCACCTACGATGACTCTGCATGGGGGAAAGTGAAAAAGAACTGATGCAAACCTGCAGACAAGAAACAAAATAGAGCTGGAAACCAACACCTCTGTGTGTCCCTGGAAGCAGGAGGGTGTGGGAATTTTTCCAGTTGCTGTTCTAAAGCAGCATTGATTTATTCAGACACAAAAGATTAAGACTGTTGGGGAAGATGTGATTTGAAATTCAGTCTCTGGTGATGATCTGGATGCTTCCACACAAATGGAAATATCTATCCCTGTGAATGGATATTTGATAATGCTGCCTAATGGAACTTTATTGCATTTTCAGCTGTGTTCCCGTCAGGTTGTTGTAATTCTTGCTACTGTAAGGATGCACGAGGAAATCTGCAGTTTGCAGTGAAAGGCACCAAAAGAGGAAGATACAAATGTGCTCTTTACCACCTCCTTAGGACAGAGGGAGGAAGGAGATTTATCCAGCAGAATGCACAACGAAAATCAGGAAGGCAGAGCATGGCTCTGCTGACTGGAATGGAGCTAACTGTGATTTCCTACACCAAACCAAAGAATAATTAACAATAGCTGCCTATAAAGAGAGCTTTTATTATTTTCCTGACTGAAACTCAGTGGAAACTTTCACCATTTTATTTGTATGCAGAATTCTGCTCTGCCAGGGACACCTGCCAGTCTCCAGCAACTTTAGGCAAAGATCAATCCATTTTCTAATTAGAGATGGGAGTTAACGGCAGATGAAATGACCATTTAAAATACAACAGGTCCTAAACAATGACTTCCCAGGATGCTGCTTGCCCCAGAGCATTTCCTTTGTAATCTTTTCAGCCTTTCCACTCTCCTGGATGATTTATGGTATCTGGGGGCTCCTTGGCAGTACTTTCTGTGCTGATAAAGAGGAAAACCTTGACTGTATCTTACATTGTCAACAAATGCTTTTATATTTCCTAAGAGTTCTTGCATTTGACCTTCAAATTTTCAGAGTTAAAAATAAAATGCTAAAGCCTCAAACTGCCTTTTCCTACAGAATAATGCCAATGAGCATCTCATCAATGAGTGCCATGAACTCTGCCCACCATCAGAACGTGCTTAATTCCACTGGCTTCACCCTGTAATTCCCAACTGGATACCAAACCTGGTGGTGACAGCCCAATTAGTTCTGCTGGCAACATTAATTAGAGGCTGATTATTTGAGAAACACAGCTGGCAAGTGCGAGTTCCATGCAGCCCTCTGGCTAAAAGGGATATTACACCTTTAACAGAAGACATCAAAAAGCATTTGCCCACACAAAGGAATTCAACAATTGTGTTTAAATTTAATATAACATAAGATAAAGAGTTGGGCTGGAGTAAAAGTCTGTCACTGGCTCTCACACAATATTATTTATGGCTCTATACAGGCCCAGCTCCATGACATTAGCAGGCAGAAACCTTAATACCTTGTGACACAGCTGGGCTGAGCCGTCTAATATCACCCACGAACCCTTGAAAAACAAACACTCCTTCAAATAATTATGCTGTTCCAACATATTAACTTCCCAGGCACCAGCAAGGGAGCAGTGATGAAAGGTCCTGGTTTAGGGAAGACCAGTGAAAAGCCTTGTCTGTATCCCAGGCTTCAAATCAAAAACCTTTAATATTAGGATCACACTCTGCACTGAATAAATGTCAGAGAAATAAACTTGACGGAACAATATATTTTTCATGCTCTAAAATGAATTTTATAAAGGACCTAGAACAGGAAACTATGAAGTCTTTAACCTCCAGGGGAAAAAAGAATCAAATACCACCCAGGTCACTAATAATCTAATGTCAACTGTTTCCATAAAAAATGGGCCATTATAAATAATCAAAGCATTTAGTGGGAGCTGTGGGGATCTGTGTTATTCTCAGTTATTCTGTGTCATTCCCTGTGCACGTTGATTAGAATTTTAAAGAAAGAGAAATGTCTCTCCCAGGCCTGTTTCCCCATCATTTATAACCCAGAGCATGAAATCTCTCAGCTCGCCTTCTAGATCCTTCCAGATCCTGATATTGCTCAGCCTGGCTGCTGGAGGGAAAGTTTGCAACCTTATCTTCTTGAGAAGGCAAACACAGCACAGAGCAGTCGGTGCAAGGTGAACCTCCGGGCTGCAGAGGTTGAGGATCCAAGGCAGGTTTGACTGATCTAAAGTGCCCATAATTCCATAATTCCATAATTACAGATTGGGTTGGCAGCCAGGGCTCCTGGCATTCAGCTGATTCCCACCTCCTGAAGCAGGATAATTCCCCTTCTACTCACAGACCTCTCTGATCACTGCTCTCGTTTGTATGGACAGGAAAGGTAACACAAATGTTTATGACATGCAAATTATTTTAATTCCTTGCAGCAAACTCGAAGAAAAAGGGCCAGCCCCCAGCAGCTCACTCAGCAAACAACCGAACATTAAAACTTGAACAATGCGTGGGCAGAGCTATTTATTCCACTCTGCTTTACACTCCACTGCATCAATGCATTTATTACTCTAATCCATCCACCTCATGCTGGCCAGTGTTTCTTTATTTTAAATGTACAGATCAGCACAGAGTTCTTCATTCCAAGAGATGTAAGATCAGGGGAGCTGCACTTCACCAAACGTGAGAGCAGACATGACCTCTGTCCTAAAGACCTGGGCCAAACAGTCCAAACTCAGCATGAGGATAAAACCCCCCTGCATCCCAGAACTGAAGAATCATCTTTTCCTGCTCTAAAGGACTTCACTGAATAAAAAAATAATGGTATTTGCTAACCTGAAATAGCGATTTCAAAGCTAGATCCCAGGATACAGAAGAGCTGCTTTTATCATGATGTAGCCTATGGAAATTGTACCTGAAAATATGGGAGATTTCATGCCCTGAAATACTTTTTGCACCGCATTTCCATAAAGTGTCACATCCAAGGCCATCTGTGTTCATCTTTTTGGATGTAATATACTGTCCTAGTGGCAAAGAAAAGCCATTTAAAAACTATCTCGTGTTTCTCTTGGTTTTTCTGTCCTTAAGGCAAAGCGGAGCTAGTGCCGAGCGAAATCAATGTAACAGTCCCCGGCCAACCCTTTCACCGGTGTTTTTGCGGTGGAGTTGCCCTGATCCTCCTCGGCATTAAACAAACGCCACTCCCTCAGCCGTTCTCAGCCATCTTTCCAGTCCTTCCACGAGTCGCTGGACACGCTCTAGCTCCTCCATGTCCTTTCCAAAGACAAGAGGTTACAACTCAGGCTCGATGTAGGACACAACACCAGTTTTATAGAATCGGGATGATTTCCAGGCGGGATTTTCCGCCTCAGCAGCGGCCGGGGCCGAGGCGGGCTCCCCGCCCCCGCTCCCGCCCTCAGCGCCCGCAGCCGCCCCTTCCCGCCCGGGGAGCCGGGCCGGGGTAAGCAGCGGGTTCCTGAGGGCTGGGAGGAGGAAAAGCAGCTCTTGGAGCCCGATTGTGAGGGTCGGGAGGAGGGAGGAAGGGAGAAGCAGCTCCCTGAACCTGTTTGTGAGGGCTGTGAGGAGGGAGGAGGCACGGAGCAGCTCCCCCAGCCCATTCCTGAGGGCCGAGAGGAGGCAAGGAAGGAAAAGCAGCTCCCGGAGCCCGTCCCTGAGGGCCGAGAGGACGAAAAGCAGCTCTTAGAGCCTGTTCGTGAGGGCTGTGAGGAGGGAGGGATGGAAAAGCAGCTCCCTGAGCCTGTTCACGAGGCCGAGAGGAGGGAAGGAGGGAGAAGCAGCTCCCGGGGCCCGTGTGGGGCCGGGGGGGCCTGGGGGCAGCGGGCGTGAGGGGCGATAGCTGAGGGGGCACGGCTCTGGGTGTGGGGAGTTGGCGGCCATGGGGCTGCTGGAGCGGGGCCAGAGGGGGCCACGGAGCTGCTGCAGGGCTGGAGCCCCTCTGGAGCCAGGCTGGAGAGCTGGGGTGCTCACCTGGAGAGGAGAAGGATCAGGGAGAGCTCAGAGCCCCTGCCAGGCCTAAAGGGGCTCTAGGAGATGGAGAGGGCTGGGACAAGGAGAGGGACAGGACACAGGAATGGCTTCCAGTGCCAGAGGCAGGGATGGATGGGATATTGGGAAGGAATCGTTCCCTGGGAGGGTGGGCAGGCCCTGGCACAGGGTGCCCAGAGAAGCTGTGGCTGCCCCTGGATCCCTGGCAGTGTCCAAGGCTGGGCTGGACAGGGCTGGGAGCAGCCTGGGATGGTGGAAGATTTTTTTCCCACTGTCTCATCTAAACCTACTCTCTTTCTCTTTGAACCCATTCCTCCTTGTCCTGTCACTATGTGCTCTTTTAAATAGTCTTATGTCATCTTTCCTGTAAGTTTCTTTTAGATAATGGAAAGGGAAGATTTGCATTTAATTTTTTTTTCATGAATAATTTTATCCAAGCATTTCTGTAATCCAGTGCAGACTTGAAAGGAATGCTGCTCTGATTTCATGGCTAATGCTCAGTGTTAATTGTTACTGTGCACTTACCCTGTGGATCTGAACGTGTGCTGCTGTGACCAGTGCTTTGAATATGTTGCCTTGATCACAGTTGAGTTGTGATTTTACACACCAGTTGTGGATGTTAAATCAGGTGTGAGCTGAGCTGTAACAGCTCTCTATGTATCCCATGTTGCTACAAGTAACCCAGTCGTCTGCCCTGTGGAATTGATCTTATTTCTGTTTTTATTTGTAGTGCTTCCCCATGGCAACTGCCCCAGCAGAGAGCTCTGGGAGCCATGGCAAGGGCCTGGAGTTGAGCCAGAGTTACAGCAGCTCTGCTTTGAACTACTCAGGAGACACCTTTGAGTCCTTCAGCGAGGAGGAAGAGGAGGAGAGCAAAGCACCTGAATCCTGGTGTTCCCCAGAGGATTTGGGGGGCTCAGCTGTGTCAGAGGCCTTGGAAAGCACATCCTCATTGGCAGGCCAAAGCCATGCAGGTATGCAGAGCTTCCCCTGCTTGAGGCCTGTGTTTCACAGCTGCAGTCAGTGCAGTAGGGACTTGAATTGGCAAAAATAAGGGTGAAAATTGCATACAGTGCTCTTGCTATGCAAAGCAGCAGGATCTCAGTGTGCTGAGATCCATGCTTCCCACCCACTGGATTTCCCCATGGCTCCATGCAGAAGGACTTGGCCATGGAAATCCTTCTGTAGTGATCTTGTGATTTTGAGGTTCTTTTGGCATCTTAAAAAATAATTCTACAAACTAATTTGACTGAGGATGTATGAAAGGTAGCTGGGCCATAAAATAGTTTTTCCAAGGGATAGTTCCAGGATTTGAAATACTGAAGTGGGCTAGGTAGGAGCTTAAAGCTGCATCAGATGGAGGATGAAGCAGCAGGACATCAGCTGAATGCCCTGTTAGGGTTCCTTTCTTTCTGTGGGGTTCTCTGTCATTCCTCTGTGTTCTTCTTTTCTCCAAGTCTGATCTGATGAGTATTTTGAGTATATTTGAAGAGGTGAATAACTTGTAAATCTCCTTTTAGAGATTTGGGAGCTTGCAGCATATATGAACATTGTAGCTTTAAAGATTAGTTGCAACACTTCAAGTATATTTTAAAAGCAGTATTAACAATATACATTTTAGTGTCAGTTAGCTGTATTTTTTGCAGTCTGAATTTACTCAGTTCAGCTTGATTAGCTGGACATAGCTATATGTGATTAACCTTGTCTGTAGTTTCAGTGGGAAGCTGTTTCTTTTTTATGGACAACTCCAGTAGAGATATTCCTCCTGTCCCACATCTATCCAACATTTTACTTGGGTTTTTCCTACTCTGCAGTAATAACCAGCACCATTATCATTAAGAAGGCTTTTAAAATATTGTCTAGGCCTGAAATCCCAACTATGCAGGCCAAACTTTGCTGTCAGACACATATCCATGAATGTATCCCCTGTTTTTCATAGCACAGAATTCAGCATTAGATATCAGTACTTCAAAATCTGAATAAAGAGGTGATCACTGTCTTGATGGCAATTCATAATCAGCATCTGATACATTTAAGTTTTGCTTAAAATTTTTGTATTTCTACAAATTGCACATTTTAATACTTTTTTTTTGTTGAGATATAGGAATATTTTATAAGTTACTCCATGTCTAATGATTGAAATCCTCATTTCTGGCATCCAGGAATCCATGCTAGCAGGAATCCATGCTGTATGCATAGAGGTTTCTTTAATAAGTGTTACCACTTTTAATCTTTGCAAGGTTAATGTTTCATCAAATCCTGCAGTCTTCTGAATGCTCCCAGGCAAATGAGGAACTAGGGAATAACTCATAGAGAACTTTTTTTTGGATATGGATGCTTTCTGTGGTATATATCTCACTGAGAACAGCCTAGAGAAGAAATAACCCCCAGAAGGCCAGTCCTGCTGCTGTTGCTGTCCCCAGAGGGACATGTTCATTCCTTCTCTAAGCCCTTGGAATTTGCAGTTAGTCCCCTAAAACAGAACGGAGAAGTCAGGTGCTCCTTTGAACTGGGGCCATTCATTTGCATCTTTCTTTCAGTGGCTTCTCGGGCCTCTGAAGATTTTTGTCTTTTTACATCTTAGTGGTTTGCTCAGTCCCTGCAGAACTGGAGTTCAGAATATTCTGGGTTGGAAGGGACCCACAAGGACCATAAAGCCCATCTGGAATAAACTGGAGAGTGGGGACCTGACAGACTTTTTATTCCCTCCATGCCACATTATTTTCCCCTTGGATCAATAATCCTGAGAGAGCTCCGGAGGGCACTTGAGCAGTCACAAATGAGGAAATTGTGCAGGGCTGGAAATAAGCGATGGGGCTGCAGCAGGGAGGAGGCACAGGGGGTTAACTTGGCATTACAGATCAAATTGGATGTGCCAGCAGCTCTCATTTTCTCAGGGAATCCCATATCGTGGTTCAGGGGATGATTAGAAAAGAACAATGTGAGGTATTTTATGAGACACAAACTGAAATCCTTGGCCTCATCTGTGTATTCCTGGGGCTCAGGATTTCTTTTCCCTCAGCAGGGAAAACTGGCACATTCAAATGGAGGATTATTTGCCTCTCACTTTGCTTTCTTCACCATGTATGTTTAAAGTTGCCTTTTTTCCTTGCAGTGGAGGAGTCTGAAGCAGTGGATTCTGCAGCTGTGGAAAGAGATATCATAGAAAAATGGATTGATGCCATGGGAAAATGGATTGATCTGAAAAATGAAGAAACTGAGATTAAACCAGACAGATCTGTCATCAAAACTCCTGCTGGTGAGTTTGGTAATTTCAGCAGAGTTTGTAATTGTTTCTTTTGGCAGGGGGTGTAAACTTGACTTAACCTAATAGCCTGCGTATAAAATGTAAGCCAGCTAATTAGTCTGGTTTAATTAGCCAAGTAATTAAGTACAAAGTTTCTCTTTTATACTTTCTTGGAGAGCAATATGTCTCCCATAACACGTATGGCTTTGATGCCCCCCATGTTATCCCCCATTACCACTAAATCTGGGAAAGGACGTTAAAAAATGTCCCCACATTTTAAATTCAATTGCAATCCTCACATTTTTACTGGACTGTTCAATTTTTTTTTCTCTCCAGCTGTACAAATACTAGGAAATTTGAGGTTTTTTCCCTCCAAAATAAGCATGGCTTCAGAATTCATTGTGTGAAATGTTTTTTTTCCCTCTTGTTAATCAATGGTGTTGGTTATTGAATTCCTTGTTTGCCCTGTTTTAGTTCCTTTCCCAAGCTGAGGGAGGCAGCAGGGCGCCAATTTTGGCAAGAGCAATGGTGCAGCTCTAACTAAATAATGATGGAGTGTAGGGAGGAGGAGGAGAGGGAAAGGAGGAAGGAAGGATCCATTTCCATGTACTGGTTATGCAAGGAACTGTGAGAGCAGATGGTGGGATGCAAGTCCTGCTAAAGTCTGTCAAAAAGTGGGTCAGAGATGCTATTTTTAATTAAGAAAAAAGAGCAAGAAAGCTGTAATTGAGCAAAAAATAATGGGAGCAGACGGGGAATCTTCCTCAATCTGTATGTTCATGGAAAGTGAGCAAACTTGGAGTTTTGTAGGTCACTGTAGCACTGATTAACCAGGAGATCCTGCTGCCTAGGCACCTCATGGCATGGAATTTGTCTACAAGCATCCTCAAACCACCCAGCTATCCTGGAAAAACAAGACCTGAGGTCACTTCTGGGCTATTCTTAATTGCAGAGCTCCTTCTCCACAGTGTGAGTCAATGTTTTGGGTTCCTGACTCATCTCCTGCATTCCTCTGTTCCTGCAGTTCAGTGAAAGCAGCTTGTGTGGAGCAGCTCATCTGTAGTAGGGAGGCTTCTCCTGGCCTGCTCCTCCAAGATAATCTTCCTAAAATACATCAGAGTCCTGTGACTGATTCATGGAGAAGTTGAAAGGGACCTGATGAGTTCAGAGCCGCTGAATGAATGATGAACCTTAGCTGAAGGCTGAGGATGTTTTCCATCTCTACAGTGTTTTCCCTTGAAAGTTGAATCCTTGAAGGATTTTATTCATAGAATCACTTGCAGATTTTTGTAGTTCTGCACCAGGCAATCTTCTGCCTTTTGCTGATGGATGATGATGGTAGGGAGAGTCAGTGGTCACTGAGGCTTGAGCAGTAAGTTCTGCTCCATTATTTTGAGCTGCTGTTTGCAGGCCAGGGTTGTCTCCTGCCTGTCCTGTCACTTGTCACTGTGGCAGCCCAGCCCTGCTCAGGTGCATTGGTGCTTCCAGTCATGATCAATATGAACAACACAAAATGTAGTTCATGCTTATCTTTCTTTGATGGAAACACAGTACCCACATGACTGACAAGTTATCCCAAATCAATCATAATTAGCCATGCACTGCATTTTTTATTGCAGAGTATTATCATACAAATAAAATAAGCACAGCAGCTTTTGTGTACTGATAGGTAAAAATGCTTCTTTTGGGCTTAGTGCTTAGTAGCCACCAAATTTAGTATTATTTTAGCAAATTAGAGTTTTTTTTTAATGCAGTAGATGAGCTCACCTAGAAATGGGTTGCTGCACAGTGAGTCCCCTCAGAACACTCAGCTCAGTGAATCGTGTGTGCGTTGAGCACACAGAGTACTCTGAGTTAGGGTTTGTTTTGTTGCCTGAAGACTTTCTTTCTTATCTTCCTGCTAATAGGGTTAAATGTGATGGGGGAACAAAAGGTTCTGGCTTGCCTATGGCAACACCCTGGAATGTGATTTTTATTTTTCCTAGTTTTCTTTGTGGGCTGAAAGAACTGCTGGCCTCCGGAGAAGTGAGAAATGTTTGTCATAGTTGTCTTTGTCCCTCCACCCCAGTGTGGCAGCAGGAGCTGTTATTAGGCAAATGCATCACAACATGACTGTAAATTCTCAGTTCCACAGAGATTATTCCATGTTAGTCATCTTAAAAATGTGCTCAGGAAGCTGCAGTTCTTCAACTTGGATGTATCTGAAAACTCAAGTGGGGCTTTTTAATCCCCTGACTGGTGCTGTATTCACAAGTTGCCTCTCACCTTTGTAATGTGTCTCCATTAAATGCCTTGCCTGATTATTTTTCTGCACTGTTGCCACTGCACTCTTCCTGTCAGGAGTGGGAGCTTTGGTTGTTAATGTGCTATTTGGAGGCAAAGAAATGCCTGAGCAACATGAGCCTGTGGCTGAAATACAGTCTGGGCACTATTTCACATTTAATCCATACTTTACTATGACAGTGGTGTCAGGGTAAAAGTAAAAAAGGCCTTGAGGTTCCAGAGTTCTCTTCTGATTCTGCAGTAAAATGGAATTTGTGTGGGTTAGATGTGGGAATTCCAATCAGCCAGGATTCTACAAGGACCTGTTTTCTTCTCACTGATGTTGCTGCAGACTGAGGAGATCCTGCCCTGGCCATGTGCACTGGCACTCAGAACCCCCTGTGCCCTGGGTCATCCCACAGTGAGCAGCAGAGGAGGGGGAATTCTGTCTCTCTACACTGCTCAGGTGAGCCTCCACCTGCAGAGCTGCACAGCCCTGGGACCCAGCACAGGAATGGTGTGGAGCTGCTGGAGAGAGTCCAGAGGAGGCACCAGGTTGACCAGAGGTCTGAAGCCCCTCTACTCTGGAGCCAGGCTGGGAGAGCTGGGGGTGCTCACCTGGAGAGGAGAAGGATCCAGGGAGAGCTCAGAGCCCCTGCCAGGGCCTAAAGGGGCTCCAGGAGAGCTGGAGAGGGACTGGGGACAAGGGATGGAGGGACAGGACACAGGGAATGGCTTCCCAGTGCCAGAGGGCAGGGATGGATGGGATATTGGGAAGGAATTGTTCCCTGGGAGGGTGGGCAGGCCCTGGCACAGGGTGCCCAGAGAAGCTGTGGCTGCCCCTGGATCCCTGGCAGTGTCCAAGGCCAGGCTGGACATTGGGGCTGGGAGCAGCCTGGAACAGTGGGAGGTGTCCCTGCCATGGCAGGGGGTGGGATGGGATGGGCTTTAAGGTCCCTTCCAACCCAGGTCATTGTGTGACTCTGGGATGATTCACTGTGCTGGAGTTTTACTCACTTTAAATTCATATTTATGATAAATAGCCTGACATTTCAGGCTGTTTCTCTCGATTCTGTGTTATCTGCAGGGGTCTCTCACATGCTCTTCACTGGTCAGGCTGTCAGCAGGTTCATCTGAACTGTAAAATCGATTTAGATAATTATGAAGATGTTATCTGGAGCTGCAGAGATGAAATTTTCCCAAAGAACAGTTACCAATTATTGCCTTCCACGATTGTCTCTTTTTACTTTTTAGCTTCTTAAAATTGAGTATCAGTAGAGCATCATAACAACAAAATGCCTGCCAATTTTCCTGTTGAATCAAAGTTGCACATCAAAGGAAAAGGAAACTCATGAAGAGTTTCCTCTTATCCTCCCTCCTCATGGATTTCAAATGCCACACTTAAGGCTGGAGTTGTACCCTGCAAGCAGAACCTATGTAGGTCACTGAGTTAGAACCCTCTCAGCAGGGTTTGGAATGTAGACATGGGGATTAGCTTATCTCTCCTGGGCTTCGGGAATCACAGCAGCTTCTTGGTGCACTTTGTGGGGTTTCACTTCTGGAATATTCCATATTTTGTGCCCCTCCTGCTGTGTGAGACGCGGCCCCGATTGGGGCCTGTGCAGGTGCCACTTTGGCTGCCCTATTCTCCAAAGAAGAGAGGGAACATTGGATTTGGGGCAACCAAACATCAGGAAAATAACCTTCTGGAGCCGTCATTGGCACTGGCAGGGCTTCTCTGCAGTGACCTTCAAATCTGCCCCCCCATTCCAGCATGTCTGGATCAGACCTGGAAAGGAGGGAAGATGTGAGAGACACGGAATAAACCCAACCACCAAAGCATGAGCTGAGATCCCCTAGACAGGTGAACTTCCTGCAACTGAGGGAAAATCTGAACCTGGAAATTGTTCAAAGACCAACTTTCCTCATAGTTTTTTATTCTTGTTTCAGTAGAATCCTAGTCCTTGATCTCTAATTTATATTCTTTCTGAGATTCTTGTTAAACATGAGTTAATATGGAAAAGTAACTGCGGCACGGAGTCGTGCAATGAGGTTTAAAAATTGCTGTTCCCTTTGCCAGTGTTTCTTCTGATGTCTGTAGGTGCAGATGAGCAGATGGGTGGGTGTGTAGCAGCACAGGATTTATGCATTATTAGAAACCAATTCTTAATAAAATTGCACTTGTGGATGTCAGAAGAACCTTAAGTGAATTACTCAGGCTGGTATTAAACTGTCACTAAATGCTCGGTGGCACCGATGTGTTTTACTTCTCCCTTTGAGTACTCAAATGCTTTTGTTCTGGGATTTTTTCCCCCTCACAAAGGCAACTTTTTAATCTTTTTATTCATTCTGTGTTCAGCATAAATGAACATGCCAGGAATATTTTATCAGTGTGATTAAAGACAATAGTGGCACATGATTTCCACTCTTTTACAGGATTCTACATTGAAATTGTAAGGAAAATCACCTGCTGACTGAAATAGTGGTTTCCACTCAGATATTTGTGATGCTACCCCAGATACTTTTTTCATTAAATTGCATTTTAAGGAATTGCTAATTCTTATTTATCTATCTATAAATTGTCACTATGTCTTTGCTTTTAATCATTTTGATGCATTATTTTCTTAGGAGGAGTAAATTGTTCTGTGATGCTCAGTTCCTGACTGTAATAGTTGCACTTAAACATATTTTCCGTGTTGTCCATGAAGCAATGAAATTCCTGCTTTGCTTGGTTTTAACTATGGAACCCCTTATCCTTTGTAAACTTCGGATTTCTGAAGAGATGCTCAGTTTCTTTGCAGAATTCCACAACTCTGTCTCGTGTCCTCTGGACTAAATTGAACAGAGAATTTAGGGGAAGTTTTATATTCACATTGCTCAGTATTTTAAGGATTGGTGGTGTGGCTATGCCAAGATATCCCATGGGACTGGAATGACGAGGCACTGCTTGTCAGACAAGAAATCTGCAGTGCCTATCAGGAAAAAATAAAATGGAGTTGAATCCTGAAAAAAACAGCCAATGTGGAAAGGTTGTGTAAATTCCATAATCCAATTTTCCAGCAGTAATTTGTGTGTGAATCCTTGGAGTTCAACTGTCCACACCTGTGGAGCCATCACCTACCTGAATTTGAGCTGGCAGGGGGCAAATCTGGCTGTAAAAGGAGGAGTTGCTCTCCCTGATGGAATATTGAGAGCTGTGGTATCTCCCATCTCTCATAGCCCCGTTCTGTGCTGATGCCCAGGAAATACTTCATTGATTGTGCTCTAAGCCTGTGCAAAATCTCCCCAAAACCCCTGAATGAAGTTGTAAATCCATCCTAACCCACCCATCTGAAGTCTAATCTCTATTTTATTTATTTTTACATGCCACTGGGAAGGATAAGGGAAGATGAAAGAGAGAATGGTATTTTTTAAACAAGATCTTATAAAGAATTTAGGAAATTATTGTTGAAGCTTTAGAGGAAAAGTATTTTCTAATGTAATTGCGTTTAAAAAAAAATTGTTTATCTGTAGGTTGTGGAATAGATTGGAGGTGTTTCCAGGGTGACTTCAGTGGACACTGCCTGCAATTTTTCTTACAAATTGCTCCTTAGAATTATTGATAGAGAGATCTCTTGAAATATTAATTAGTTTTGGTTTAGCAAGTTGCAGTTCCAGGTAGGGAGATGCTAAATCTGTATTATCGACAGTCAGTTTATTTAATGTCATAGTATTTAACTGCCTACTTTGTTGATCTATTTATCCTGTACCATTAACCACTCTAAGCCTTTTTGTCTTTTTATTTTCTTCCATCTTTGGAACCGGTTTTAGAGCCAAGTTCCTACAGTTCCCATCCACATTTGTATTTAAATGCTGCTGTTGCTGCAGTCGGGGCCTGACACTGGGGCTGGGTTTTCCTTGGCTAACACGAGGTCACGCAGATAAAGACCAGCAATTCTTCTTTCCTTGATGCAGCAATTGATGCTCTTGTCCTGTTGATTTATGCCTGGCAGAAATTCCTGAATTATCCCCTGGAGAATTGGATGCTCTCAGGTCTTTTTGCGCCACGATGATCAGCGGGATGCAGCAGGAGCAGGCTGGGAGTGGCAAGTCCAGGAAGCCACAGTGTGGAGTCCCAGCAAGGCAAACTGAGGCAGGAGATTGGAGCTGTGTGGTTCCTGCTCGGCTGATGAACAGGATCCTGCTGGACAACACCAGGGAGACTGTGAAACAGGTACTGCAGGGACAGAAATGGAGATTGTCCTTCACTTCTTGGGGAGCCACTGGAGAAAAAAACTGGAATATCAGGATCGAGTCAGGCAGACTTTACTGGTGCCAGGCTCACTTCTCTGAAACAGATTCTGGGTTGATAACCCAATATTTAGGTTTTTTATTTCTTAGACACCACTGGAGAACTGTTGCTAGCAAATAATCATCATCAAACATTGTCTGGTGATAAAACTCTGATTTGTGTGACTGAGCAAGGCTGGGATCATCAGTTATTGCAGCCCACAAGAAGCCCTGGATCAGCTGATGAAAAAAGCCTGATTTTCTGGTTGTGTTTGCACCAATCATTTATCAAATTATTCTGCATATTATTTGTTGTGAAGTCTTTGTCGACTCCGGGATTAGAAGAATTGCAAAGGCAAAACCTCCCCATACTCCCAGCTTTCTTAGGCATTAAATAATATTAATGAAAGCGGCTCCAATAAAATCTCGGTGACCTTAGTCCCTGATTAAGCAACATTTGTCTCATCTTTACCCAATTCAGAGCATTTTTTGGTCACCAGCCCAGTGTATTTTTGCCACCACAGGATGGACTTTCTGCCCCAACTACTCCCCTCAGCTCCGTGCCTGAAAATAAAACTTTAAAATCAGTTCTGGTGAGGTGATTATTTCAGGCCTCCTGTCTTTTAAAATTATTTTGATATTTCAGCCATCTTAATTTTTAAATTCCATTAATATTAACCCACTTTCCAAATTCTTTAGAATTTTTATTTCCTCTTTGTTTGTCTTACATTGTGGGAATATATTCCCTAAGAAAAGTAACTTGAACTGCTCCAGTTCTGTCTGAACCTCCACACAACAAAATTTTTATAGAGAAGTCAGGGCAAAGGACAGAGAGGCTTCAGATGGGACTTTCTAGGCTTGATTCTCCTGCTTTTGGAGCAATTTACTCTGTTTATGGGGCCAGATAGAATCTGTGTCAATTAAACCAGATAACACTATTGATATTTCATAAAAGCACCAACACTGGGATTTATGTAATGCTGTTAAATAAGCTTAAGATTTCATGGTGGATAAACGTAGGAATTACTGAGGAGCACTGGTTATCTTACACACAGAACTTCAGAATTTGAGTTGGATTCTGGCTCCCAGCTGCATGTTTGAACTCATTGCTCCAGAGTTTATTGGCTTCTTCATTTATTTATGACATTCAGAAATACAGTTTATAACCATAACCACTTTGGTTGGTATTTAAGGCCTTGCACACTGTCAGCATAGGAACAGTTGTAGATGATGGAATTATGACTATGAATTATTTTACAGCTGCCTAAAAAGCCCATTTTTGTCTTTAGAGAGTACTTTAATGTGTATTTTTATTGCTTGTTCTCAAAGTTGCCAGACACTGCTCATGGCATCAAAGTATCTTCTTCCAGGTGACACAAACTCAAATCCACGAGACTTCAACATGTCCTGACTGCCAGCAGAAGGAAGCAGAGCTGGCCAAGATTGCCTTTCTCAGGAAAAAAAAGACTCTACTGGAAGCTGCTTTAATCCAAGAGAAATTGGAAGAACAGTTTTACTCCAGAGTAAGCAGATATTGTTAAAAAATATCCATGCTCCATTTAATAGGTGCTGTAACTAAAGGGTCTGTAAGGCAGATTGCCCCTGATTTATGGCAGTGAGAGCAGTGCCAGCCAAAACAGAATTTGGCTCTGTAGCATTAATAAAATGGTTGGGACCAACATTCTCAGCAAGTCATTTGAGCTTGCCTGATTTATGGAGCCTGAAGGTCATTCCCAGCATGTCCTGGAATTGGTTTTGAGTCCCTTTTGATTATTTCTCCCTACTTTGTTTTCTGCTGGGCTGTCGCAGATGAATTGACAAATCAAATGCTGTGCTAGGAGATAACTGCCATTTTGGGCTTCCTTGCTTGTCCTTTGCTGTGGGAATCGAAATGGGACACTGCAGTGTGTTCTGGAGGCTGAGGCCTTGGGAATACACCAACATTTCTGCTTGGAATTGCTGTCCCTGTGTGTGCCAGTGTCCCAAAGATCAAAGCTTTGTTGTTAGGAAATGCCTCTGAAGCAGCTGGGCAGCCAGTGAAATATATGAATTCCTTGGATCTTCTGTGGCTGTTCCTCTGGATGATCTTCCTGAAGGAAAAACTCTTGTTCTCCTTCTTGTAAGGGTCAGGCTGAAGGTAGGTGCCTTCCTGAAGCTTCAGGATCTCTTTCCATGCTGATGAGAAGGGTGGAGTTTGTGCTGTACCACACTTTCCTCTTTTCCCTAATAATTCCAGCCTGCAGAGTTTTGACTCTCACTTCACACCTAAGATTTGAGATCTTCATTCTCAAGAGAAGCTTCACTTTGTTTTTCCCTCTGCTTCCCTGCAAGACAAAGGGAAGCAGGAGCTTTTTGCTCTTTTCCTTGTCCCTCCTTAGGGAAGAATCCTGCTTTATGGGGCAGATCTTTCTGTCTGACAGAGTTTTTAAACAGGATCCTTTAAATCCACCGAATAGTGTGGATGAGTGCAGGCTGGATGTGTCATACAGGCCCTGAGGAATGACAGCAGTACAAACCCAAGTAATTCCATGTTTCCTTTCTATTTCAGGACATGCTTACACTTCTAGGAGAAGCACTCAGAAGCTTTCCTAAACCTTCAGAGGATCCCAGGGATTTGTGGCAAAGACTGAAAGGTCAGGAAATAGAAAGCCTGAAACACTCAGAAACTTTCCCAGACCTTCAGAGGATCCCGGGGACTTCTGGCAAAGGCTGAGGGGTCAGGAAGTGGAAAACCTGAAAGTAAACATAACTCCAGTGGGTAAAGAACTGGGAGAGCCTCCAGTGGGCTCCAGAATTCCAGTGATTGTGGATCTGAGCTGCTCTGGCAGTGATGGATTGGGGCTGCTGGTTTAATATTCCTGCAGGTGGAAGGCAAGCTGCTGTCTTGGGTGTGAGTCAACTCCTTCCTCAATGCAAATGTTGCAATATATTGTAATCTGTCTCCATAAGTTTTTTAAATTCCAGGAGCCAACAGTTTCTATTATTAATCTGGCAAGCCATAAGTATTGTTTTTTGTGGGATTGCAGAGCAGCTCACAGCTGCTTCCATCCATAAGGAAAATAAATGATTCCGTTTTCCAGGGCAGGGAGGTGTAATTACTGCATTTCAGCTCAATCTTTGCCCACTGTCTCATGGTAAATTGGAAGTGAGAGCCCCAGGTGGAGGACAAAAAGCAAAGTGAACTATAGAAAGCAGTAAAATGAAATGCAGTATTTATAGAAGGGAAATAATGCGGCTGTAACAGAAATTAATCAGCAGGACTGGGGATGCCAACAGGACGAAAAATGATAATAAATTAATAATGGAATCTATATAGGATTGGTGCCTGGGAGAAAAAAAAACGGCAGAGATTAAAACTGGAATGAGAATTATAGGGAAATACTTTGGAATTTGTTGTAATTTTCTGTAATTTTTCAAGATGACAGAGTCTCTGTTGTTCAATGACTGGATCTAGCGTTCAGTATGCATCCAAATAAAATGGAATTATTCTGGGAATCTCTGGGTTCAACAATGAAATCATCTTTACTGTGCCTTTCAAAGCCTTGTGCTGCTCTGTGGGCACCTCTGCAGGCTCTTTGTGATCAGAACTGACAGCAGGGGCTCAGCCCAGTGTTCTGGCTGTGACCTTGTGGCCTTGGTTGAGTCAGGAAGGGACTCTCTTCAGTCTCCCATATCCTAATTTCTGGACATTCAGATCTCTGGAAATCTTGGAGGAATATCCCTATCTGTGAACATCCTCTCTGTGAACCCGCAGTCATTTTTTGTTACAAAGCAGAAAAGATTAAACCTCACTGTTGCATTCTATTCTCCCATTTTGCGACAATGCTCACTGTTGAAGTGGGGTTTGTGTTTCATATCCATGAGGTTGTTCCCTCCATGTGCTCTGTATTGTTTATAAGAGTCCTTGAGGGCTGTTCAGCCTCCTGTTCTCACTTACCACAAACCACTGGAAAACCTGAAGGGAAGTGCTGGCATATAAACAGAAGTGTTAACCAAGTTCTGCCTTCTGGTGCTTAAAAATTTGCTGTGAAGGATTTCCCTGGGAGTTGATCCTGAGTAGGTCAAGCCCCAGGTGCAAACACAGTCCAGCCCTAAGTTGTTCACTGCTGCTTTCTTGCAAACAGCTTTAAAATCCCTCAAAAATATTCCCCTAAAAATTCCCCTTTTGAATTGTCACTGCAGATCACCTGTATATAATGAATAAACTCTGCTTGTTCCTTCTTGTTACCCTGGAATCCTTGAAAATGTTTAAGTCCCTTAAAACTCCTGCCTTCCAATCACTCTGGAATCCTTGGAAATGTTTAAATCCCTTAAATCTCCTGCCTTCCAATCACACTAAAATCCCTGAAAATGTTTAAATCCCTTAAATGTCCTGGCTTCCAATCACTCTGGAATCCTAGGGAATATTTAAATCCCTTAAATCTCCCACCTTTCTGTCTCTTTGGACATACTCCACCTCTGTTCCTTACTTGTTTTGGTCTGCACTCTCTGGTGCTCTGAGCCTCTGGAAGTCTCTCCAATCTGCAAACACCAGGAAAGGCAACCAGAATTCCATATGGAGCCTTGGAAGGGTTGTCACGTGTACAAGAGGTGATCAGAAACCAAATCCTTTGAAAATGTAATTTCATAGCACAAATTTCAGCCCTTACAAACCCACAAAAAGTGCCTTCCAGGAGTCTCCTTAAAACACAATCTGTGCATGTTATTTTTGTTTTGAGAACGTAGAATCTTTCTAGATATACTGAAACATTTCTTTGCAGTTCCTGTCAAGCCTTTATGTAAATGCTGAACTGTGAGTTATTTGGGTTATGTCTGACAACATTTGTCTGTAGAACAGCATCCTGCTCACGCACAATGATGCACAGCTCTTGTTTGTTTGCATAAATGTTACAAAGAGAACTCAGGTAACTCCTCAGGAAAATCAAAGCGTGTTTTGCTGATGGCTGTTGAATGCATTTTCCTGCTGCTCGCTACAGTTGTTTCGTTCTTTCATCAGCAATGACTGCGAGATCTGAGTCGTTTTCTTTAGCAGCTCTTGGAGATGTGCAATGGAATGAATGATCCGAGTCCCTAAACAATTTATTTTCTAATCCCACAGCTTTTGAGGCTAGGAATCCAAAACTCTTGACAGGGAAGATGTGGGATAGATCATGTCTCTGCCTTTTCCCCCTTCCAGGAGCTCCTCCCTCCAGTGCAGATTTTTCTTTTAATCCAAAAAAACTCCAAAACTGATCAAGGACTATTGATTCATCCACTGCCTGGTTTGTGCTTGCTGGGGTGCAAAATGAGTGCAGTGGCTCAAGAGGGATTCCTATGGAAAAGCAGCTGTGGCTGTGGAACAAATCAATCTGCCTCTTCAAAGTGTTCTGGAGCTTTGGCTTTGTGTCTTCCGTGCCACACAGAGTTGCAGGATTTCATCTTCTGAATGATTGCTGCTGCTTGGGGTTTATGTCCTAATGGAGAAGGTTTCTCCTCTCTCAGCTGTTTTATGCTCTGTGGGTTGATAACCACTTTTGGGGTGATGGATTTTATAACTGATCCTTTGGATAAACTTATATTCCTTCAATTATCCTTGAAATCAGTTTCCCATGGACTGCAGCACTGTAATTTTCACTTTCATTTGCTCTAGCTTTCTCTATAAAAAATAACCTGCATTCCAGGCTCACTTGTTCCTTAGTCTCCTTTCCATCCATCTCTTGGGCCATGGGACTTTGGATCTCTGGGGTAAACTTCCATATCAATCCCAATATCCTGCTAGCACAGCTCTGGGTAGGAATGAAGTTTTAGTGGGATTAACTTCCTGGATATGAGCTAGGAGCAAAGATAAACATTCAAAAATGACCTGATCTAGTGGGAGGTGTCCCTGCCCATGGCAAGGGGTTGGCACTGGTTGAGATTTAAGGTCCCTTCCAACCCAAATTATTCCATGATTTTGGGGTATTTGAATTGGGATTTCCAGCTCCTGAGGAAATCTGTTGTGGTCCCACTGGTCCAGTGTAGGATCGGAGAAGACTCTGAGTTGGAAGAGACCTTCTGAAGGCCACGTAACCCATACCTGCCATGGCAGGGACACCTCCCACTGTCCCAGGCTGCTCCCAGCCCCAATGTCCAGCCTGGCCTTGGACACTGCCAGGGATCCAGGGGCAGCCACAGCTTCTCTGGGCACCCTGTGCCAGGGCCTGTCCACCCTCATAGCCAGGAATACCTTCCTAAATTCTTACTGAAATCAGGTGTTTCCTGAAGCCCTGATTTTCCAGGAATTTTAAGTTTTCCTGGACGAGTCAGAGCTGTGCCACATCAGCGCTGTCCCTGTCCCTGGTCAACAGGTCCCTGAGAGCCACAACCTTCCAATTCTGGAAACAATTCCCCATCTGTTGCAAGCCTTAAAATAGAGGAGATGCAGGAAGTGTCAGATGTGATGGTGTGAGGAATTTGAGTGTGTTAGTCACAGTGGATTAAGAACAAGCATTTGACGAAAAGCTTAAACACAGCATAAAAATATATTGGAGCCTTTGCAGACCAAAGAGGCAGGAAAAGCCTCGTTTTCCTCTAGTTTTAGCTGTGTAAATGGGGAGAAACTCTGTGGGATATTCACTGTTCTAACCACCTTGTGGCAGGAGAATGAATCCCAGAATCAGGGAATGGTTTGGGTTAGAAAGGATCTTAAAGCCCATCCAGTGCCACCCCTGCCATGGCAGGGACACCTCCCACTGTCCCAGGCTGCTCCCAGCCCCAATGTCCAGCCTGGCCTTGGACACTGCCAGGGATCCAGGGGCAGCCACAGCTTCTCTGGGCACCCTGTGCCAGGGCCTGCCCACCCTCAGTGCAGAAACTTTGTAATATCTGATCTAAACCAGCTCTCCTGCACTTAAAACCATTATCCCCTGTCCTGAGGGCACAGAACTGCTCAGAGCTTTGTCCCATCTTTCTTGTAGGCCCCCTTCAGGAATGTGTCCTTGGAGCCTTCTCCAGGCTGAACAATCCCAACGCTCTTGAGTTTTTCCTTGTGGGAGAGGACCTTCAGCCTTCAGAGCATCTTTGTAGCCTCCTTACATTAATTGTGGAGCTTTTCTCTGAAGGAACACTAAAATCTGAAATGCTTCAGGCTCCCCTGGGGTCCCTCAGTGCCTCTTCAGAAATTCCCCTCATGGTTTGGTGTGTGGTGAGAGGTGTTTTTTGAGTTTGATTTTTCACCAGAGCCATTTTTATGAGGTTCCAAGCAGAAGAGCTGAACCCATTTTCTCATTTTGGGAACTTGACACAAATTTTCAGCCGGTGACACTGAGGACAAGGTTTTGCTGCTGGAAGGGCCCATGTTCCCCTGCAGAATTGGAGCTGACAGAGTGATGTCAGTGATTTTTGCTTTTTTCCTTTTCTATATTTGTGACCTTCCCAGTGCTTTTCCATCCCCTTTTCCCCAGCTGGGAGACCAAACCCATTCCAGAGCTCTGAGCCCTGGGGGCACAATCCCACCTGTCCTGGTTCTTCCTGGGAACCAAGGCTGGGAACAAGGTCTGTGAGACACATTTCCATCACCAGGGACAGCTGGGATTGAGGGTGGGGGGCTCCAGAGAAGGGGGGGAATTCATCACCACTGGTCTTCCTAATTGATGCTTTTTATCAATTATGCTAATTTCCTGAAACCCATCAAACTGTGTTCATCCCTGTGGTGAATGTTGGTGGATATTCTTCCATGATGCCCTGAACCCAATAAAGACTCACTTTTATACCACCTCCTGTCCTAAAATCATCTCCAGTTTCATTTCTAGGTTGGAAAAGGCAACACAGTCCCTGGCTCCTCCTCAGTCAAGCCCTGAATTGAATGCAGTTCCCTCAAACCATCCACAGATCCTCCAGCAAGAGCTGCAGTGCTCCCAGCTTGGTATTTTTCAAGCATTTTCAAATCTCCTTGCATTCTTCAAGCTGTGCTTTTATTACCCTTGGATGTGATTTTCAGGGACTGCCTTTTGATGGTGGCCCCTCCAGAAGCCACTGGGGCTGTGCAGATCAGCCTTGCTCTTCTGAGCCTCCTGTTTAAATAATGGCAAAACAGATTTTAATCTGACAAACACTACATTTGCATTGTTTTCATGCAAATAATTGTTCTTTTTTTTTTCCCCCCACAAATGATTTTGAAGATCTTTGGCAGCACTGCCAGCAGCAGGATCTGGATGGGAGCTGAGGGGGAGTGGATTCCTTCTGTCAGGGTCCTCCATCTTCCAGATTAACTAAAGAATTGATCAGGATACATTACAAAAGAAAACATTTTCCAGCTTCTATGCATGGATATTCACTGCTTATTTATTCATTTCTTTATTCTGTAATAAAATAGTACTGTTCTCACAGACTAGGCTGTATGATCCATAAATACCTTTGTAGAATAGATTTGTAGCGTGTACCAGAATCCTTTAGAATATTCTGTGAAAATTCTTTTTTTTTGTTGTTATTGTTGATAGCACTTTCAGAACATTTACATCCTTCATCCTGACATTTCGAAAAAGAACATTTTTTGCCTACAGAGGTAAGTTTACAGCATCATCACAGTATTATAGCTTGTTTAAAAATACATACAGCAGTACTGGTAATTGCAAGCAAGCTGTATACTTGAGCAGGGGGCTTGGTGGCAACTTCACAGGGCTTCTACTTTATAAAACAATGACATTTATGAAGATTACATCCATCACTTGGTTAGAAAAGATTACTTAGATATGCTACTCACAATAAATCTGTCATTTCTCTGTGACGTCCTAGTGCAGGCTATGAAAATAGAAACACTCCGTGGATGGGTGGTTTAAAAAGAATTAGATGGTTAATTTAAAAAACAGGAGTTTAGGCTGTCTGTTCCCTTGGGAAGTTGAGTTCCACTGATGTTGGATCTCCTTAATCCATTGGTGGGAAGGCCATGAGCACCTCTCAGCACCAACCCTTGTGTGAAGGAAACATTGACTGAAATTTCCCACATGGAGCTGTTGTTGAAGCTGTGAGCAGTTCTTCAGGGATGGCCTGGCAGGACCATCTGGGAGCTGATTTACTGCACAGTCCAAGTGCATTTCAACACCTCCAGCCCATGATGGGATCAGTGCAGGACAACTCCTCCTGGTCTGGATCAGCTGAGCTGGTTTGTAGCAACCAAAATCTGCCTCTTTCCCTTCCAGTGGGTTTTTGAAACAGTGAAAGCAACAGATTTAATTTTTCTATTTTAGTAATATATAAAACCATGGTTTGGGTGGGAAGGGACCTTAAAGCCCATCCAGTTCCACCCCTGCCATGGCAGGGACACCTCCCACTGTCCCAGGCTGCTCCCAGCCCCAATGTCCAGCCTGGCCTTGGACACTGCCAGGGATCCAGGGGCAGCCACAGCTTCTCTGGGCACCCTGTGCCAGGGCCTGCCCACCCTCCCAGGGAAGAGGCACTGACACAGTTTGCCCAGAGAGGATTAAAATGACAGAAGAGATTAAAAATACATAATTGCATTGGTTTTACCTTGCACAAATGAGACTAAATGTATAAATATATATATATATATATGCATAATAAAGCTGTAGGAAATCTCCAAACTGCTAACAATTCTTAGAAATGAGATAAAACAAGGATGTATTTGCTTGGAAATTCATAGTCCAGTTTTTTCACGTTTTCATTTTCAGGTAATTCAAGAGTACTTCATGGTGGATCCTGGTTTTCTTTTTCTTTTATGAAACAAGTCCAGGTGTGCTTTGGCAAATGCTCTTTTCTTGGTCTCTCTGATACTCCTCTTGTGCTTTCTGCAGTCTTTTCCCTCTGAGTTTCCACTTGTGAAAGCAGTAGGTGATTAGGGATGTCATTATCAAGCAGAAGATGATGACCAGCACGACGATCAGGGCGATGGTAGACGAGAGGATCCCTCGAGCTGCTCACTCTCAGTGTCTCTGGTTGAGTTCAGTTTGGCAAAGTCCTCATAGTCTGCTGAGGCCAAAAGCGCAGCTCCAGGAGCCTCCTGGAACTTGGGCTCATTGGGACTCGGGAGCTGTTCTCCAGATTCCTCACGGAGCAGAACTAGGACTCCCTTGTCTCCTGGGTCATCCAGGAGCTGGTTTTCCCTCGGCTTCTGCAGGCATAGGTGAGGCTCAGGAGTGGGGTTGGAAGCCAGGGAGTGCAGGACCAGCAGCCTGGGGCACCAAGTTTCCAGCACAGGTCACCTTGATCACGGGTGGAGAGGTCAGGAATGTGCTGCCTCCTTCACAAAGGAGCAGGGAAATCTCAGCCAGCTGCCACTTTGGGATTCTTTGTTTTCTGCAAGAGATAATTGAAGAAAATCCAATCAGCTTTCCAGGAGTGGCAGAACTTGTCCTGAGGCTTAAAGCAAAACAAATGCTGCAAGCAATGGAACTTTCAGGAATTGTTTCTGTGAGAGGTGGTTTTGTTCTTTCCCTGAATATTCCCGGGAGAGTGAAAAAGGTTTTGGTGTCATCACCCATGATGACACAAAAATCAGCTGTAAAGAGGAGCTCTTTGTAAACAAAATCATCTGTAAAGAGGAGCTCTCACATTAAGGAAGAGGTTTCATTCCCCTCTTCTTTGCTCTTGAATGGGGCTTATCTGGAGAAGGTTTGAATTTGGGGTTTTATCCTCATTGTGTGGGAATTGAGGAGGTTCCTCACTGATGGCAAATCTGGGATCTAGAAAGAAGACCTGGGAATTGAGGAGGTCCTCACTGATGGCAAATCTGGGATCTGGAGAAAGGACCTGGGTTCAAAACCACCCCAGATTATTTAAAGGTGAGCTCCCTGCAGGCACTGAGCTGTAAGCTGGAATTTACACCCCCCCCCCCCCCCCCCCACTCCTTCACAATTCTGATGGAATTTTGAAGACTTCAATCTTTTGGCTTTGATATGTGCTGAATGTGACAAATCCTAAAAAATGTACTCATCTGAGCAGTTCTGAAACCCAAAGCTGCTCTGCCCTCCCCCTTCCCTCGCCTGATCCAAATCCCATTTTGGAGTTAAACCCAAGGAACAAGGCTGTTCTGCTCCTGATTCCTGCTTCCATTGGGACAGGAGGATTTAGCCCTGGGGTATTTTCCTTTGAGGAACTCTAAGTACCTTCAGGACTATTTATTTCAAATAACAGCTTGCTCCAAACCCCCTCCACCCTCCTCCCAAATGTTTGGAGGCCAAAATTAGGTTTCAGAGCTCTTGGAGCATCATTGTCTGGAGATGCTCTGTTGGATAGGATGCAGTTCATCCTCTTTATAGAAATGTGGAGTTCATCCCACTCAGGCTCGCCAAGTACTGAGGGTCCCTTTTGCTAATTAGCAGCATGTTCTGATTAGTAATAACCATTGTTTATACAGAGCAGTGTTCTGTTGATGCTAAAAGATGTAAATAATGTTCCTGCCAGTTTGGAACAATATGTTCACAGAGGCAGAAAGAAATGGGGATTTTCAAGAAAGTTTCAAAGTCAGATTTTGCTGTAGTTGAGGGAGAGCTGACAGAGAGCTCATTTCACATAAGGGACCAAGTGCCACGTGGCCATCTTTGAGAAATGTCTCCAAGTGGCTCTGCTGGCACGTCATGGATCAAGAGGGGATGACAGCAGAGTGTTTTAGTGCTCCTTGGCCATGCATTCAACATCTTTCTCAAGGAGCCCAAAGAAAGAAACTGCAGGGCAAGCACTGGAGAAGCTGAGAAATGCCCCTGTGATTCATGGAGCTGCCCTGTGGAAGTGAGGGAGGGGGGAACGTCTCAGCACTGAGAGAAATCTGATCTTGTCCTACTTGCCTGAACCTGGATCTCGTCTCATCCGCATCCACAGCTGGCACATTCCTGTGGGGAGAAGAAAACAGAAGAGATGAAGCCATGGTGCAGCTGGTACTGTGCTGCTCTGGGAGGGGGCAGGGATGGGGTTTGGAACTCCCCCATCAGTTCGGGGAGGTGGATGTTCAAAACCAAAACAGGAATGCTTGAAAACCTGGAATCTGCAAGCACTGCTTTGTGCTTCAGCTGCATTTTGGGGAAGAAAACTGCTTTTATGGACAAACCCCTTCGAACCAACCTCTAAGGTTCTGCTGGTGGCTCTGCTGTGAGCTCTTGAGTGACTGTGACCAAACCATGCAGTGCCCATGCCCACTTCCCACTTTCTCTGCTTCCTGAGGGCTAGGAGCGCTCCTTGCTGCTGCTCAGGGATGGATTGGGGAGCCAGATTGGAGAGCAAAGGGTGAGAGAAATCTCAGAAGCTGCCAGCCATGGCTGGAGGCCCCACCTGATGTCTGACAGGCAGGAGCAATGCCAGAGAAGTTGCCAGGGAGAAGCTCTTTCCTGGGAATCCGTGTGGGTGGGTACTGAGAGCAGGGGTGGTGCCAGAAGGGCTGCTGGGGTGAAGGAGCTGCTCCTGACACAATTCCAGCATGGAAAGGAATCAGGCAGGGACAGCAGGGGTGGCTCTGCTGCCAGAGGGGCCTCTCCAGGCCAGAGAGGTGGAGAGGAACCTGCTGAGGTTCAGGCCTTGGAACGATCCCAAACAGCTCATCCCATCCACTGAAATCCCACTGCAACACATCCGCAGGAGGAAATTCCTATTCAGGTCCCCCTAAACATCTTCCTTGGCCATGCCTTGGAATAATCCCAGCCAGCTCACACCCCATCCACTGAAATCTCACTGGGAACACATCCTCAGGAGGAAATTACCCATTCAAATGCTCCAAAACATCTTCCTTGCTGTGCCTTGGAATGATCCCAGCCAGCTCACATCCCATCCACTGAAATCTCACTGCAACACATCCTCAGGAGGAAACTTCCCTAATCGTCTTCAAATCCCCCAAAACACCTTCCTTGGCCATGCCTTGGAATGATCCCAGCCAGTTCACATTCTATCCACTGAAATCTCACTTTCCTCAGGAGGAAATTTCCCATTCAAATCCCCCAAAACATCTTCCTTGCCCGTGCTCTGATTGAATTCCAGCAGCAGAGAGTAAATAATGCTGGTATTGTTTGGTTGGGTTTGGGTGAGTCAGAAGTCTTCAGTGGCCTGAGCAGTGCAAACATTCCAATCAGGAGCTCAGCTCTTGGCACATTTAATTCCCATTAAAATAGAAAGATTCAGGTATTGACAAAAATAATGTGATTTTTTTTGACTGCAATTTTGACAGAACAAACTTTTTGTGAGAGCACATTAAAATACCTGTGAGTTGAATTGATTTTTAAAGCTTTTAATGAGATAATAATGATTTCTTTTGATACTTATATAAGCTCAGGCTCTTGGTGTAGCACGTCCTTGCCTTGGGATGGACTTTCCTACCCTGGCTCGTGTTCTCTGGTCTTTTCTAGCAAGTTATAAAGTAAAGTACAACTGAGTACAAGATGGGGAGGACAAAAGCTGCTCCTTGATTTGTAATATCCTTATGATAGACATTGTCTTCCCTTTTATTCTGCAAGTCTGACCTCTGAGTACCTCAGAGAGAAATAGATTTTTGAGGTTTTTTGCAGTTTTTGAGGGTGGAAAGTAGAGAGTGGGTTGGATGCAATTTATGTGAGAGGAACAAAGCAAGTGACAGTAAAAAAAATCTGAGCCGTGTCTCAAGATTAATTCAGGTTATTGGCATCTGTCAAATGCTGAATTGCTGAAGAGAGAGATAAGAATGTTCATCAACAGCTTTTTGATTTCCCTGAGATTCCTCCCTTTTATAAGGGCAAACCTTGCCTCTGTTTGCCAGACTTGGTAATAATGATGTTATCAGTGTTATTTTCAAGACAGAAACGATGATTTGTGTTATATGTCTAAAAAAAAAAAATAAATAAAGAAGTCAAAATACCCTGTGGGAGATCAGACTTCAGTTTTATTGGATATGGTTTGGGGCTTTTCTATTGTGAGGATAAGTCTGTTTTTCTTTCAGTCCAAGGAAGGACCGAGTGCAGTGGATGTCTGGAATTTATGGGAAGGATGAAGGGCAGGAGCCCCACGTGAGCTGCTGCAGTTTCCTGCTTTCAAGGGGAAGCTGTGGCACATCCCTGACCCTTGGAGAGCTCCCATTTCCTGGTGGTGTCGATTAAGAAGGGCTGATAAGGCCATAAAACCAGCAGCAATGAGAAAAAGGAATAACGCCGCTCTCAAAGGAGCACAAAACCAGCTTTCCAAAGGAAAGGTGACTGCCCTGAGACTCCAAACCACTCCTTGTGAGCTGATATAAAAAAATCTCTTTGATAGCAGGAAAATCCCGGGCTCTGCCTTTGTGTGCATCTCCCATGTCCTCATCCCTGCATTCCCTATGCACTTCCCACTGCTGAGTTACTCCTAGCATTTATGTAACCCTAAATATGTATTGATTTTTTATTATGGTTTCAGGCTTGCTTTCCTTTTGCCTTCAGCTTCCTTGTAAATCTCCTCACTGCCTTTCCAACTGCCACTTCCATTTTAATTGCATTAGAGAAGAATGCAGCTCATCTCTCCGAATTTGCATCTTTTTGATGTGAAAACATTGGTAGGAACATTGGCCTTTACACTTAAACCTGATGTGGAAATGGCTCTTTCTCCTCCTCCAGAGCTGGGCAGAGAGACTTTGACTCAAACACTTGTTCTGCACATAAAAGGCACAGTGGGAGTGGGAGCGATACACGGGGAGCAGGGAGGAGGAGAGGAGGAAGGACTGGGAGAAGGAGAGAAGACAGAAAATGCTTCCAAAAACACACAGGGAGGTGTTTTAGTCTTACTGCATCTTCTGTAAACTCATGTAGGAACAAAGGATCAGGCTGCAAGAGTATTTAAAATAGGTACATAAATATATATATGTGCATTTATTTTGGGATGCTGGAAGTACTTTTGGAAATCTGCAGGTTTCAAACCCCCAAAGTGCTGATCAGTTGAATTCCTGGGAGGTTCTTAATCCTTTGGGGGATGGGTTGTTCCCATCACTTTATTTGTAGCATCCCCAGGTTTGTAGGTGTTAAACAGCACAGATTGATCTGCCAAGTCCTCACATCAAACCCTTCTGTATGCCTCTTTCTTATTGTTACTCTCCAAAGAGGAAAAATGATCTGGATGGGATTTTTACATGTGGTCACCCTTTAGAAACACAATTTGCACAAACCCCTTGTGATTCCATTCAGTGCTACAACTGGTACCTTAGAGAAAGGTTTGAGCCAGTCAAATCTCTTTTAAGTGTAGAAAACTCCAGCCCTGGTTTTATCCTGGTGAACAACAAATCTCTGCTCTTGGTTGTTGTTCAGTGTGTTCTGTCCTCAATGTTCCTGAAGTTTTTGGATGCAAGAAGAGAAAAAGGCAAGTTTTGGAATCGCTCATGGCAGCACTGGGCAGATTCCTGGAAAGTTCTGTTGTGTTCCTATAAAAGGAACAATATCTGGTGGGATCCTGGTTCTCCTGGAAGCTACACTGGGCTCAGGGAATTCTGAGGGACTGTTTGTGTATTACAAAACCTGGAGATTTTAGACAAGAACCTGATCCCATCTTCCCTCTGCCTCAGAAGATGCTGAGATAAACTTCCATGACTGAGGTGGAAATTGCAGGCTGTGCCACTGCTCGGGGCATTTTTTGGATCCAGGGGATCCAGGGGCCGTGCTCAGCTGGCCAGAAACGTCAGGTGCTGCTCTCCTGGGCAGTCAGTTTATACAGAGGACCCATGTGGAGCTAATTCTGGTTTTAAAGCTTTAATTTTAATTGATTAATCCCTAAAGTGCAGATTAATTGAAGCCACGGCCGTGTTTGGCTTTAGGCTCTCCCTGGAGATGATTTTCATCCCACTGACTTTATTGGTGATTCTGGTGGGATCAGGTGTTAATTTAGCCTGAGTGTGATTTCATAAACAGCAGCAGCTTTTAGGTGTGATCACAACCTCATGGCACTGCAGAGTTTGGCAGATCTGAGTTTTGGTCCAAATTTGAGCAAAGCCCAAATCCAGAATGGTGCCTGTTCCTGGGAAGAAACTGCATTTGATGGATTCCCTCCCTAAACCAGGGACTGAAAGGCACCTGTGACAGGTATTTCAGCCTTCCTGTCTGGGAAATGTGAGGAAAGCTCATTATCCTGACCCAGGGAATCCTTGGATGAGTAGTGTGAGGAAGATTTATTATCCTGACCCAGGGAATCCTTGGATGACACTTTTAGGGTGGCTTTAAAGCTCCATGAAATGCTCCTCAGAGGTGTGAGGACTGAGGCTTGGCCAAGCTGACACAAAGACATCGGGAGGAGACATTGGGGCTCTTTCCTTTCCCAGGAAGTTAATTAACAGGTTAATATGGGTTATGTTAAATAACAGAACCCTGGGTTATTTAGGATTTTTTCCCTTTCAAGCTTGGAAAACAGTCCCAGAAAACACCTGTCACAGTGCTGTTCTCTGAGCATGTTCCTTCCTAATTTTCCCTTCCAAACAGGTTTCACTGCCTTTTAACAGCTCTGTTGAGATTGTTTTTCTCAAAGCAGCCCCAGTGTTCCTCTTTTGGGAGGGTGGATTTTCCTGATAAGCCATTCCTGCCACAGGAACAGGCTTCCATCATCAGCTGAAGAACACACCCTGTAAAATGGGGATTCATTGCCCCTTTGAAATGATATTTTGTGGTTCACTTATTGCTGAATTAGTTCATTCTCATTTTTTATGCTGTTCTTCCCTTCCAAAATCAGAGCTAGTTCCATCCTGGGATCACAGAGGCAGCCTGGGAATTTTCTCTTGGTCCATATATTGGATGTGGTTCTGCGAAAACACAAACCCTGGAGTGAGCAGTTCCCAAAAACACACCGAGCTTAAATTGCTCGGTGATTTTTTCCCATTTGCTGTTTTTAGGCTCAATTTTCCCAGAGTTACAGGAATTTTGAAGCCAGCACAAGCACCAGTGCAGGTCCAGGTGGATGATTCATTGTTGACTTGGAGGAGAAATGAAAACTGAAAGCTGTTTAGAGCTGAATTCAAAAGAAAACCCTAAAACCAAGAATTCTCAGAATATAATCTGAAGCAAATCAGTGGTCTTTTTGTTAAATTCTCATTTTCTATGCAGGTGAAGAAGGGTCCTAACTCTGGGTTGACTGTGAAGGGATGAACAAATTAGATCTGGTTTTGTGTCCCCTCCCTATTTAATCTCTCCTCTCCCATTTTCTCCTGCCCTAGCAAGGAAAGCCATTACAGTTGGGACTATTCTGCGTTCCACCCTCGCCGCAGCTGCGGCACCAACGCGCTCCCGGCCAGCGCCGCCGGCTCCGGGGCCACCACGGGCCACCGGCCGGCTGGGGGCCAGCGCAGCCCGCCACCCCAGCGCAGTCCCGGGAGCCCAGAGGATGCGGCCGGGCAGGTGAGTGCTCGCTGCGGTGGGCTCCTTTGTGGCGAGCAGCGGGCGCGCCGGGCGGTGCGGCAGGGAGGCGGCGGCGGGGGCAATGGTGAACCGGCCCCAGCCCCGAGCCCGGAGCCCGGAGCCCGGAGCCGGTGCCCTTCCCGCGGTGCCAGGGCACGGGGCCCCTTCCCGAAGGTGCGCCTCTGGAAGCGGGTTCCGGCTCAGCGGCGGCGATCGGCGGGCACGGCACGGGCAGCGCCTGCGGCAGAGCCCGGGGACGCTCGGGGACGCTCCGCTGCAGCCCGGCCCCGGCTCCAGCCCCGCAACCGCGGGCACGGCCGGGCGGCACCGGCACAGGCACCGGCACAGGCACCGGCACGGCGCAGGGGCTGGCACGGCACGGCACGCACCGGGCTGGCACCGGCGTGCAGGGCTGGCACGGCACGGGCAGGACCGACCAGTGTACAGTGTGACATGGCACAGCACCGGGCAGTGTGCACCGGCGGGCAGGGCTGGCACGGCACGGCACAGCACGGTACCAGTGTCGGGATTGAAATGGCACGGTACCAGCGTAGAGGGTACCATGGCACAGCACAGCACGGCACTCAGCCTAGAGGTGACAGCACGGCACTCAGCTCAGACGTGGACAGCACGGCACTCACGCATCAAGTACGGAGCACAGCACGGCACATAGACAGCATGGCACAGCACGGCACAGCACGGCACAGCAGCAGCGTGTGCGACTGGCACTGCATGCATAGTACCAGGGCGGGCTGGCATGGCACGGCACGGTGACACTCTGTGTGCGGGCTGGCACAGCATAGCGTGGTACCGAGGTGCAGTGACATGGCACAGTAGCGGGCAGCACGGCAGCAGTCTGCAGGCTGGCACAGCACGGTGATACTTGTGTGCAAGCCTGGCACGGCACGGCACGGCACAGTATCGGAGTGTAGGCTGTCACGGCACGGCTCTAGGATACCTGGCACGGCACGGTGATGGCCGGTGTGTGAGGCTGGCACAGCACCGTGCCAGGCAGCGCGGTACCGGCGTGAGGCTGGCACGGCATGGCACTGCACAGGATCGACTTGCAGCTTGGCACGGCACGGCACAGCACAGCATGGCACTGGTGTCCAGTCTGGCACGGCACGGCACGGCACCAGCATGGGGAACTGGCACGATCCCCGAGAGGCTCCAGGGCTGCCCTGCCCACCCCACTGCCCCCGGCCCGGCCCGAGGCCACCCGTGCTCCCCAGAGGGGTCCTGTCCCAGGTGTGACCCTCCTGTCCCGGGTGCCAGAGCTTCCCCCAGCCCCGCCCTTCCCAAGGAGCTGCTCCCGGGGGGAGCTGGGTGTGGGCATCCCTGGAACTCTTCCCCCTCCTCCTCCCCATCCCCGGGGTTCCAGGGATCCCCACCATCCCCATCCTCCCCACACCCCTCCTCCTCTCCCATCCTGTCCATCCCGCTCCGGATCTCCACCCCATCCTCCGGGGCTCCAGGGATCCCTCACCCTTTCCATTTTTCCCACCATCCCCTCCTCTCCCATTCCCGGGGTTCCAGGGCTCTTCCACCCTTCCCACACCTGCACCCACACCTCGTCCCACTGCTGTGCCTGCAGCTGAACCCCTCGGGGGTGCCCCCTACCCTTGCACCCCAGCAGTGCTGCCATGGCTGTCTCTACACATTCACTGATCCCAAAGGCATTTTCCGTCCTTTTTCCCCTTTCTCCTCTGGAATGAGGTTGGAAGCTAAAGGGAATAAAGGAAAAGTCAGTGCTGTAAGCACTGAATGCTCCAAGCCTGCATTCCCTCCCTGCCTGCTCCTTCAGCCTCGGTGCTGGGACCAGTTCACCACACACCAGAACAGCTCCCTGGGCTTCAGACGAGGAGACGAGGGCTGTGAGGAGAAAAGGGTGCTCCTGCTCACCTACACGTTCCACCCTCGCCGCAGCTGCGGCACCAACGCGCTCCCGGCCAGCGCCGCCGGCTCCGGGGCCACCACGGGCCACCGGCCGGGCTGGGGGCCAGCGCAGCCCGCCACCCCAGCGCAGTCCCGGGAGCCCAGAGGATGCGGCCGGAGCAGGTGAGTGCTCGGCTGCGGTGGCTCCTTTGTGCGGAGCAGCGGGCGCGCCGGGCGGTGCGGCAGGGAGGCGGCGGCGGGGGCAATGGTGAACCGGCCCCAGCCCCGAGCCCGGAGCCCGGAGCCCGGAGCCCGGTGCCCTTCCCGCGGTGCGCAGGGCACGGGGCCCCTTCCCGAAGGGTGCGCCTCTGGAGCGGGTTCCGGCTCAGCGGCGGCGATCGGCGGGCACGGCACGGGCAGCGCCTGCGGCAGAGCCCGGGGACGCTCGGGGACGCTCCGCTGCAGCCCGGCCCCGGCTCCAGCCCCGCAACCGCGGGCACGGCCGGGCGGCACCGGCACAGGCACCGGCACAGCACCGGCACACGGCGCAGGGGCTGGCACGGCACGGCACGGCACGCACGGCTGGCACCGGCGTGCAGGGCTGGCACGGCACCGGGCAGGACCGACCAGTGTACAGTGTGACATGGCACAGCACCGGGCAGTGTGCACCGGGCGGGCAGGGCTGGCACGGCACGGCACAGCACGGTACCAGTGTACGGGATTGAAATGGCACGGTACCAGCGTAGAGGGTGACATGGCACAGCACAGCACGGCACTGCCAGTAGAGGTGACAGCACGGCACTCCGCTCACAGACGGATGGCACAGCACGGCACACAGCACAAGCGAGCAGCACGGCACTGCAGCAGGCACAGCAGCACAGCACGGCACAGCAGCAGCGTGTGCGACTGGCACTGCATGGCATAGTACCAGGGCGGGCTGGCATGGCACGGCACGGTGACACTCTGTGTGCGGGCTGGCACAGCATAGCGTGGTACCGAGGTGCAGTGACATGGCACAGTAGCGGGCAGCACGGCAGCAGTCTGCAGGCTGGCACAGCACGGTGATACTTGTGTGCAAGCCTGGCACGGCACGGCACGGCACAGTATCGGAGTGTAGGCTGGCACGGCACGGCTCTAGGATACCTGGCACGGCACGGTGATGGCCGGTGTGTGGGCTGGCACAGCACCGTGCCAGGCAGCGCGGTACCGGCGTGAGGCTGGCACGGCAGGCACTGCACAGGATCGACTTGCAGCTTGGCACGGCACGGCACAGCACAGCATGGCACTGGTGTCCAGTCTGGCACGGCACGGCACGGCACCAGCATGGGGAACTGGCACGATCCCCGAGAGGCTCCAGGGCTGCCCTGCCCACCCCACTGCCCCCGGCCCGGCCCGAGGCCACCCGTGCTCCCCAGAGGGGTCCTGTCCCAGGTGTGACCCTCCTGTCCCGGGTGCCAGAGCTTCCCCCAGCCCCGCCCTTCCCAAGGAGCTGCTCCCGGGGGGAGCTGGGTGTGGGCATCCCTGGAACTCTTCCCCCTCCTCCTCCCCATCCCCGGGGTTCCAGGGATCCCCACCATCCCCATCCTCCCCACACCCCTCCTCCTCTCCCATCTCCATCCCTCCATCCCACCCATCCTCCGGGGCTCCAGGGATCCCTCACCCTTTCCATTTTTCCCACCATCCCCTCCTCTCCCATTCCGGGGTTCCAGGGCTCTTCCACCCTCCCACACCTGCACCCACACCTCGTCCCACTGCTGTGCCTGC
The DNA here is from genome assembly GCA_009741485.1 of Malurus cyaneus samueli. Taxonomy (NCBI): domain Eukaryota; kingdom Metazoa; phylum Chordata; class Aves; order Passeriformes; family Maluridae; genus Malurus; species Malurus cyaneus. The sequence goes on along the minus strand of CM019238.1, from coordinate 469,801 downwards.
AGCTGAACCCCTCGGGGGTGCCCCCTACCCTTGCACCCCAGCAGTGCTGCCATGGCTGTCTCTACACATTCACTGATCCCAAAGGCATTTTCCGTCCTTTTTCCCTTTCCTCCTCTGGAATGAGGTTGGAAGCTAAAGGGAATAAAGGAAAAGTCAGTGCTGTAAGCACTGAATGCTCCAAGCCTCATTCCCTCCCTGCCTGCTCCTTCAGCCTCGGTGCTGGGACCAGTTCACCACACACCAGAACAGCTCCCTGGGCTTCAGACGAGGAGACGAGGGCTGTGAGGAGAAAAGGGTGCTCCTGCTCACCTACA
>CM019238.1:452201-469462 GCA_009741485.1 Malurus cyaneus samueli | reverse complement strand
GATTCCCTATGCACTTCCCACTGCTGAGTTACTCCTAGCATTTATGTAACCCTAAATATGTATTGATTTTTTATTATGGTTTCAGGCTTGCTTTCCTTTTGCCTTCAGCTTCCTTGTAAATCTCCTCACTGCCTTTCCAACTGCCACTTCCATTTTAATTGCATTAGAGAAGAATGCAGCTCATCTCTCCGAATTTGCATCTTTTTGATGTGAAAACATTGGTAGGAACATTGGCCTTTACACTTAACCTGATGTGGAAATGGCTCTTTCTCCTCCTCCAGAGCTGGGCAGAGAGACTTTGACTCAAACACTTGTTCTGCACATAAAAGGCACAGTGGGAGTGGGAGCGATACACGGGGAGCAGGGAGGAGGAGAGGAGGAAGGACTGGGAGAAGGAGAGAAGACAGAAAATGCTTCCAAAAACACACAGGGAGGTGTTTTAGTCTTACTGCATCTTCTGTAAACTCATGTAGGAACAAAGGATCAGGCTGCAAGAGTATTTAAAATAGGTACATAAATATATATATGTGCATTTATTTTGGGATGCTGGAAGTACTTTTGGAAATCTGCAGGTTTCAAACCCCCAAAGTGCTGATCAGTTGAATTCCTGGGAGGTTCTTAATCCTTTGGGGGATGGGTTGTTCCCATCACTTTATTTGTAGCATCCCCAGGTTTGTAGGTGTTAAACAGCACAGATTGATCTGCCAAGTCCTCACATCAAACCCTTCTGTATGCCTCTTTCTTATTGTTACTCTCCAAAGAGGAAAAATGATCTGGATGGGATTTTTACATGTGGTCACCCTTTAGAAATAGAATTTGCACAAACCCCTTGTGATTCCATTCAGTGCTACAACTGGTACCTTAGAGAAAGGTTTGAGCCAGTCAAATCTCTTTTAAGTGTAGAAAACTCCAGCCCTGGTTTTATCCTGGTGAACAACAAATCTCTGCTCTTGGTTGTTGTTCAGTGTGTTCTGTCCTCAATGTTCCTGAAGTTTTTGGATGCAAGAAGAGAAAAAGGCAAGTTTTGGAATCGCTCATGGCAGCACTGGGCAGATTCCTGGAAAGTTCTGTTGTGTTCCTATAAAAGGAACAATATCTGGTGGGATCCTGGTTCTCCTGGAAGCTACACTGGGCTCAGGGAATTCTGAGGGACTGTTTGTGTATTACAAAACCTGGAGATTTTAGACAAGAACCTGATCCCATCTTCCCTCTGCCTCAGAAGATGCTGAGATAAACTTCCATGACTGAGGTGGAAATTGCAGGCTGTGCCACTGCTCGGGGCATTTTTTGGATCCAGGGGATCCAGGGGCCGTGCTCAGCTGGCCAGAAACGTCAGGTGCTGCTCTCCTGGGCAGTCAGTTTATACAGAGGACCCATGTGGAGCTAATTCTGGTTTTAAAGCTTTAATTTTAATTGATTAATCCCTAAAGTGCAGATTAATTGAAGCCACGGCCGTGTTTGGCTTTAGGCTCTCCCTGGAGATGATTTTCATCCCACTGACTTTATTGGTGATTCTGGTGGGATCAGGTGTTAATTTAGCCTGAGTGTGATTTCATAAACAGCAGCAGCTTTTAGGTGTGATCACAACCTCATGGCACTGCAGAGTTTGGCAGATCTGAGTTTTGGTCCAAATTTGAGCAAAGCCCAAATCCAGAATGGTGCCTGTTCTGGAAGAAACTCATTGATGGATTCCCTCCCTAAACCAGGCACTGAAAGGCACCTGTGACAGGTATTTCAGCCTTCTTGTCTGGGAAATGTGAGGAAAGCTCATTATCCTGACCCAGGGAATCCTTGGATGAGTAGTGTGAGGAAGATTTATTATCCTGACCCAGGGAATCCTTGGATGACACTTTTAGGGTGGCTTTAAAGCTCCATGAAATGCTCCTCAGAGGTGTGAGGACTGAGGCTTGGCCAAGCTGACACAAAGACATCGGGAGGAGACATTGGGGCTCTTTCCTTTCCCAGGAAGTTAATTAACAGGTTAATATGGGTTATGTTAAATAACAGAACCCTGGGTTATTTAGGATTTTTTCCCTTTCAAGCTTGGAAAACAGTCCCAGAAAACACCTGTCACAGTGCTGTTCTCTGAGCAGTTCCTTCCTAATTTTCCCTTCCAAACAGGTTTCACTGCCTTTTAACAGCTCTGTTGAGATTGTTTTTCTCAAAGCAGCCCCAGTGTTCCTCTTTTGGGAGGGTGGATTTTCCTGATAAGCCATTCCTGCCACAGGAACAGGCTTCCATCATCAGCTGAAGAACACACCCTGTAAAATGGGGATTCATTGCCCCTTTGAAATGATATTTTGTGGTTCACTTATTGCTGAATTAGTTCATTCTCATTTTTTATGCTGTTCTTCCCTTCCAAAATCAGGCTAGTTCCATCCTGGGATCACAGAGGCAGCCTGGGAATTTTCTCTTGGTCCATATATTGGATGTGGTTCTGCGAAAACACAAACCCTGGAGTGAGCAGTTCCCAAAAACACACCGAGCTTAAATTGCTCGGTGATTTTTTCCCATTTGCTGTTTTTAGGCTCAATTTTCCCAGAGTTACAGGAATTTTGAAGCCAGCACAAGCACCAGTGCAGGTCCAGGTGGATGATTCATTGTTGACTTGGAGGAGAAATGAAAACTGAAAGCTGTTTAGAGCTGAATTCAAAAGAAAACCCTAAAACCAAGAATTCTCAGAATATAATCTGAAGCAAATCAGTGGTCTTTTTGTTAAATTCTCGTTTTCTATGCAGGTGAAGGAGGGTCCTAACTCTGAGTTGATTGTGAAGGGATGAACAAATTAGATCTGGTTTTGTGTCCCCTCCCTATTTAATCTCTCCTCTCCCATTTTCTCCTGCCCTAGCAAGGAAAGCCATTACAGTTGGGACTATTCTGCAGCTTTCTCTTGGAGCTAAAATCTGCCAAGACTGAAACTCCTGCAGGGATAATTTCTTTTTTTTTTTTTTTTTTTTTTTTTTTTTTTTTTAATATGCTGAAGAGCAAAGATTGTTTGAACATTCTAGTTTTCATCCATCTCCTTTCAAAAGAAAACTCTGCTGCTCTGATGAAAGGCCCAGTCTAGGACTGCAATAAATTCACTGCTCAGGGAATTTCACCTTTAAAATCGTGCAGGGAAATAAGAAGTTAAAGGGTGGGAGGGAGCAGGGGCTGGGAGGGGAGTGATGAGTGTCAGTTTAGAGGCAGCTACTTTGTCTGATTTCTGGAATGGAATCACAGCTCTTTCCCCACAGCACGACTGGGAATGGTTTTGTGGATTTGGGGGTGCTCCACACCCCCTCGGCAGCACTCTCTGAGCCCAGCCAAATTTGTCAACTTTATTTAGGGGGAAGAATGGATCACATGGGGCGCCTCACCGAACGGGGAGGAGCGTGTCGGTGCAGAATCAGGTCACTCGCTTGGAGCCGGAGTTAGTCACGGCCACGGCGGTAACGGAGCGAGCATCAGCCAGGCAGAGAGAGCAGCCTGAGACAAAGGCAGAGGATGCTGATGGGAATTCAGAGCTCCCGTTCGCTCCCCTTATCTGTGCCATTAAGCAGGGTAATTTCGCGCTCCTTTCATCGGGTGAGTTTTCCCAATCAAGCAAAAAATAAGAGTTCAATGTGAGAGAAATGTTTTCGGCTTCCAGGTGCTTTTAAGCACATTCATCCTGGCTGTCGAGCCTTTCTACAGCCTTTTCTTTTCCTTTTCACATTTCTGTCCCTGCCCTGCTGTGCTGTATTGATTCAACCCCAGAGAAATGGATGCTACAGACCCTTTCCAAAGCGTCCACGTTGAATATTTGCCTCTCTCTCCAATCTTTCATTTGCATCTCCTGCTCAGACAAAGGCTGGAGGCTGCTGACTGATCCCTATTGTCCCCCTGGCTGAGGGATCACTGTGGAATTGAGTTTCTACAGCACCTTTTCCTGCTCTTTCTCATTCATTAACGGCTGGCAAAGCTCCCAAGCACAGGTAACACCAAAAACTGTGCCCTGCGTGTTGCCAGGACCACAGCAAGATCCGGGTGACTTTTAATATCATTGTTTATCTAATCAACACACATTCCAAAAAAGCTGTGATGGGTTTGGGTTATTCAGAGGCCAGAATTCGAGTGTGGATTCTGAAGTGTGGATCCCTAAATACACACATATCGTGTGAAGGAGTGGGCCTGACTTTTCTAGGTGCTAAGCAACTGTTCTCCTGCATTTCCATCTGCGTCGAAGTCACATCCCACCCTCTGCCACCTTCCTGGTGTCCACACGCCGAGAGAGAAATGAGCTTTGGAAAGTAGGCTAGCTCATGCCTCTGCTGCCAGGAGCTTGCTGCCCGAAGGAAACCCCATCCTGCCCCAAAGGAGCTCCATCCTGAAGCACAATACCGAGGAAAGGGAATTGGGAACTGCCATGAGGAGGCCTGGAGTGTCCAGTGAGGATGAAAGCACAGGGGAGGATGTCTGCTGCAGCCAAAAACCAGCAGCAAGTCAAAACCAAGGTTCCAGCAGCCATGGAACAAGTGGCAGCTGCCTACAGAGGGGCTTCCCTTCCTCCAGCGTTCAGAGAACCACCCAGCCTTGGCACCTGAAGGTTGGAACTGTCACAATGGAGATTCTTGGCAACTTCTTAATGGAGCCTCTGGATTCGAGAGGATGTAAATGAGGGTGTAAATGAGGATTTCACACCAGGGAAAGCACCCTGACATCGGTGAGCACCGAGAGGCTGAGCTGAACCTGCTCCCTGTGCAGAGCAGAAGGGGAACCAGAGGGATCAGGGAGAGCAGCTGCTCCTGCTGGAGGGAGAATTGCAGCCAATACTGGCTCTTTTATAGGGTCATCCATGGACCGCAGGAACAGCACTGTGAGGAAAATTAATCCACAAACACCAGAGGTTCATGTCCAAAAAGGAGACACAGGAGTCCTGTGACTTCACTCGAATAAAGGGAGAGGCCATGGGACAATTTCATGGGGTCTCTCCAATTGTTAGAGGACTCAGCCTCTTTTATCCCAATTTCCCGGCCGCATTTCCCTCTCTCTTTCCCCATTGGCTGAGGTGCTGGAGAGGTACAGGCTCCCCAAAATAACCAGTGCAACCCCCCCCCTTCTAATATACAACCCCCTCTTTAAAGTACATCTCTGTGTTTCTGCTCTTGCTATTCATTAACACAGTCTGGGCTCAGTCAATCCATGGAATTCCCATGGGAATCCTTCCCATTGTTCCCTTCTATCTGCCAGCATCGCTCTTATCTCACCCCCAGAGTCACAGCTTGTTTGTAAAGACACTCCCTTCTCAATCCTTTCAGCACTTTGTATCCTTGCAAACACAGCCAGTGCTTCCCTGGGCTTGATACAAGGAAAATGGGATTTTTCCCAGGAAAACCTGAGAATTGCTACCTGGAAACTGAGCTTGGGGTCGAACTTTCATCTGGACTGTGTAGAGGCCTGGATTTCAGATCCATCCCCAGATACTGGTGTTATTTTCTGACACTCTGTATTAGCCAGGCAGGACCAAACCCGAGAAAGCCTTTCCCAGCCCTGGTTCTCCCTGAGTTCTATTTCATCCCCAAGTCATTTCTCCCTTGCTGACCAAAGTTTTCTGCCTCCTGCATGTCACAAAACTTTCCTTTTCTATTTTTCTGCACTGTTTCTCGCCGGAGTGTGTGATGTCAGCCGAACCAGCTATATATAATGTGTGTGTCTGAATGCATATTTATATAAATGCACACACATGCATATGCAAAGCCCTGGAACACAAATTCCTCCCCGCTTGCATCGGTGCAAGGGCAGCTTTCCCTCTGCTTTTATCCCATCTCACTCCCCGCAACGTTTTGCCCATGCACTGAGCCCATAAGGAACATTTCAAAGGCTCCAATATATTTTTATGCTGTGTTTAAGCTTTTCTTCAAATGCTTGTTCTTAATCCACTGTGACTAACGCACTCAAATTCCTCACACCATCACATCTGACACTTCCTGCATCTCCTCTATTTTAAGGCTTGCAACAGATGGGGAATTGTTTCCAGAATTGGAAGGTTGTGGCTCTCAGGGACCTGTTGACCAGGGACAGGGACAGCGCTGATGTGGCACAGCTCTGACTCGTCCAGGAAAACTTAAAATTCCTGGAAAATCAGAGCTTCAGGAAATACCTGATTTCAGTAAGAATTTAGGAAGGCATTCCTGGCTATGAGGGTGGGGAGGCCCTGGCACAGGGTGCCCAGAGAAGCTGTGGCTGCCCCTGATCCCTGCAGTGTTCTCCAAGGCCAGGCTGGACATTGGGGCTGGGAGCAGCCTGGGACAGTGGGAGGTGTCCCTGCCATGGCAGGGGTGGGATGGGATGGCTTTGAGGTCCTTTCCAACTCAAACCACCTAAGATTCTACACTTTAGACCAAGATTTCTCTGACAGGGAATGGTGCTGGAAGTCCACGGGCACCATGAGACAGACCATGGAATGTTCTGACACTAATTCAAGGCCTAAAACAAAAATGAGCATCTGTATCTCCTTGGAAGTTCTCCAAGCTTCAAAAATCAGTCCAAAGCTCCTCTCCCAGCCTGCATTGAGACATTCCTTGTTCCTCACAGGGAATTCCTGGTGTTCCAGTCCAGGAATTGGTGTTATTGCCATCACTGCTTCTAGCTTAAATGTTATAATTAGTGATTTTTTTCTGCCTTAATCCATCATTGTTTGTATTTTAAATTTGTGAGAGAAAAGACAATCTGGGAGCCAGAGAAGCTGTGGCTGCCCTCGGATCTCTGGAAGTTCCAGTGCCAGGTTGGACAGGGCTTGGAGCACCCTGGGACAGGGGAAGGTGTCCCTGGGGATGGAATCGGTGCAGGTGGGTGATACCAGGAGATTATTCCCAGGGAAATTGTTTTTGCCATGTCCATCTCTTCTCCTGCAGAGATTGGAGCAGGTTCATCATCTTTAACAGGTTACCTTGGAACAGGGAATGTGGCTTTTCCTTACTCAGAATTGAGCAGGGATGCACCAAAAACAGAATAATTAAAAGCAAATTTTCCAACCAGCGCCAGGCCATCAGATTCTTCCTCACTGGATAAAGTTATAAATATTGACTGCAGGGGAAGAGCAAAATTTAGAGGCAAACAGAGGGAAATGAAAGCTCATCACGCAGAAAGTTGGGGTGGGGCTGTTCTTCCCTTCCATCCTAAGAGGAAGGTTTGGGTTGATGAGGAGAGATAAAATTCCCTCAATGAAAAAATCAGCAAAGAGCCTATCCCCAAGTGAGCTGATAATGTGAAGGTGGCTCCCCCAGCCCTGCTGATCTATCAGTCTCGCTAATTTTAATTGCATTCAGCCTGATCAGGAAATGTGGAATGAGCTTTGAGATTTCCGAGGTGTCGTTGGGATTCTCAAGCAGCTCCCCGATCTCTGAGCTGGCTCCTGAGGACGACTGACAGCTCCTGAATTCTTTATTCCAGGAATCAGCAGGCAAGGGGGGCACAGCAGGAGCACATCAAACACAGGAATGGAGGAAGGGAGGCAGAAATTCCTGATTAATCTGCCATTTTGGGAGAGTAAGGAGAACTCCAGTGGGATTGAGAGCATGACAGACAATATCAGTGGGTGGAAATGCTGCTGCTCAGAGCAGAGAATTCCCCCATGGAACTGGGTGCTGCAGGTGTGCCCGGGGGTTTGAGAGCCTGGAAGGATTCCTGGGAATGTGCCGGGGTCCTTGTGGGAATGGGAGCATCCCGAGCTGCCAGCAGAGGCTCTGATGGCTGTCAGACACATGTGGAACGAGGAAATTGCCTTTGGGGCAGATCTGCTGGAGTCATTTTGTGTAAAGGTAGTTCTGATAGCAGCTGGGAGTGCCCAGTGGCAGCAGCTGGGGCTGCACAAACACTGTTTGATCCGGCACAGAGACTTTTGTTTTCTGGCCGTGGAACATTTCTGCTTTCCTGCATGCCAGGGGAGGAATGAATTCAGCTTCAGCACCAGCAACACAAATGTGGAGTTTCCCCTGAGGTCAGCTCCCGTGCACATCTACATAAATTCCTGGTCCAGGAGACTGACGGGAGAGCTGATGTTTGTTTTGCCAGATCAAAAATCCCCTGGAAAAAGCTTGGATCAGAGAATGAATATTTTGAAAATGTGGGATCTGGTGCAGGTAGGACAGCGAGGTCATGTTTTATGGTGCTGGATTGCAAAGGGGAGCTGAGGAAGCTGAGGTGGCATTGGCAATGACCCTGAGGAATCCCAGGGCAGATTCCTGCCAGCACCACCCCTGCCATCTCTGGAATTCCCTCTCACCCAGAACACTGCTCCAATCCGAGCACCACTCCTGCCTCTGGAATTCCACTGCTGGAACAGCTGGGTGCTCTCTCAGGGGATTCCAGGAGCTCCACACCCCTCCCATGATTAAGATCCTCCTTCCCACCTTCCCTGGTCTCTGAACCTAGAATTGCAGCAGCTTTGGAACCCTGGGCCCTGCTCAGCAGCTGCCACATCTGAGGGCACAGCTTTGGGGATCGAGCTGTGGCTGCCCCTGCGGTGCCTCAGGATTTCAGCTTCTCTATTTCCATCTCTGTACCCCTGTGATTCTTCAGTGCTTAACTCCAGACTCCACAGACAGTTCCCAGCTCCTGCTCTCCCATTTTCACACAAAACAATTCCTCTGCAGCCCCAAACTCAAGGACACCTCCCTGTGCCAGGCCCCAAGAGATGGAAACAACAGAGAATTGGGGGAGTCAAGTTGGAGTTTTTGACTGCATTGGCTGAGCTGCAATTGGAGGATTCAGCCCCAATGTGCAAATGGACAAAAGTGAGAAAGGGTGAAAAACCCGTGAGCCATTGTCCATTGTGGGTGCAGCCCCTGGCTGGGCTGGGACTGCCCTGAATGGCCCTGAAGGCCCTGCCATGAACAGAACTGCTTTGGATTCTCTGAATTTTGTCCAGCCCCTGGTTTAGGTTATCCCAGATTTCAGGCATCACCTGGATCCCTGGCAGTGTCCAAGGCCAGGCTGGACATTGGGGCTGGGAGCAGCCTGGGACCATGGGAGGTGTCCCTGCCATGGCAGGGGTGGGATGGGAAGGATTTAAGGTCCTTTCCCACCCAAACCATGCAGGGATCCCATGACACAGGGGTACAGAACCCCTGTATCTTCCACTCCCTGTGCATCCCTCTCTGTTCTCTCACCCCGAGCCAGAAGATCCTCACCCCTCCTGTGTCCCCACTCTCATTCCCATTGCAGTGTCCCTTATTCCCTTACCCTGCCCTGGTCCCCATTCCTGCTGAGGCCTTGTGGGACTGTCCCCCTGAGCTGTCCCTCTGAGATGGAGGCAGATATAGGGACACCAAAGCATCTCCCACCCCAATGCCAGACCTCGTGTCCCTTGGCTTTATTTTCACCTCCTCTGTCCCCGAGGTTCCCTCACCTTTTCCCTGTCCCTCATCTGAGCTGCTCCATGGACATTTCCCAGCCCTGGAATTGGAGGTTTTCAGTGCTTCCTTCCCTCTGAGGTGTTGCTGCTCCTTGTCCTGAGGTGTGGAACTGAAAGCTTTCAGGAGTGATGAAATCTGTCACTGTTTGTAAGTTTTTTTCCTTCTTTATTAAAATTTCTTCGAGTTTGGCCAAGTGATCAGTGCAGGGCACTCTGTGATTGCTCGGGAAACTGAAGGGTGGGAATAAACCCCCACAAGTCAAGGCAGAAGGAGTCTCCTTCAGATGGCAGCTGGAGGGAGAATCCCAATGCAGGAATTGAGGAATCCTCCCTTTGGAAGCTCGGGAACCCAGGTTTCCTTGGGCACTGTGAGAATCCAGTGGGCAGCACATCCTAAATCCCGAGCACCTGCAGATTCCATCTGCACAGAACGGGGTCACAGGAGGTCTGTGGGATGGGAATTTGGATTTTGGCAGGCTGAGTCGGACTGGAGGTGGGATGAGGGTACCCGGGGATGATCAGCAGGGAAGGGAGCGGGAGTGGGAGGGAAGCAATGTTTCCTTAAGGCCTTTGTAAAGCTATGGGGTCAGAACAGAGGGAGGAGCAGAGAAGGGATGTGCTGTGCAGGGAATGTGCTCCTCCTGGATAGGGAGGATCCGGGAGGGAAGCAGCTGGAACTGGGAGCTGACCCAGGAGTGACTGCAGAGAGCAGGACAGGGATGTGGGCACTGATGGCATCTGGGGAGGGAAAGGGGAAAGGAAGTGGGGTAAAAGATGAGAAGTGGAGCAGGACTGGAGCAGTTTGGGAGCGATGGGAAGGAAGGGACCTGAAGGAAGCAGGAACTGGGCTCTGAACTGCTCCCAGGAGAGGAACCAGGGACCCCCAGGGAGGAACCAGGGGCCCCCAGCCATTCCCCACATCCCAGCTGGAACAGCTGCCCCCGGGGATCGTCCCTTCCCACATGGAGCCACCAAATCTCTCCAGTTCAAGGATGACCGCAATCCTGGAGGCTTTGTCACCAAAGGCTCTGACTCCCACCCTGCTCCAGTGGCGTCAGGAGTTTGGGAATGCTGAGCACACTGGTTTGAGGTGCAGAGTGAGAGGAGCTGGTCTCAGCTGAGGTTCAGGAGCACCTGGGACATCTCTCTGGCTGGAGGAGAGCAGTGGGTCCCTTTTCCTGGTGTGGCTGGAGTGGCTTCTCCCAATCCTCCCCTGGTTTTGGGGGTCTGAGCCTTTGGGCTCGTGGCTCTGGGTGCATTTTTGTCGATGCCCACAGCCCTGGGGCTCATGGTCACACAGCAGCCCTGAAAAACTGATTACACCTCTGCCTTCACCTCGGGATTCTGAGGCCAAGGGGCTGCCTTGGAAATGGAGCCTTTTCCAGTGTCCATGGAGTGAGTGCTCCCCATTTCCTGGTGCTGAGTTTGAGGGGTGCCTGACCTGCAGGACACCCCCCCTGGACCTGAGGCTGCAGCGTTTCAAGCCCCTCATAATTCTGAGCACTCCATAAAAAGCCTGATCTCATTTTCCAAACTGGCTATCCCAAATTAATGAACGCTTCCACAACATAGCGACTTCCTAATCATTTTCTCACCAGTCAGCCGAGATAAAAGTGGGACAAAAAAGTATTTGTTATGTGAACCTTGGAAAAACCAGGAATAAATTAACAGCATGTGCTCAGAGCAGGACCTGAGCTTGGTGAAATAAAGTGGGTTAAACCAAGCAGAGCTGAAATGAGCCTGTTCTGCAATAAAACATTCAATCAGGGAATTGTTCATCTGCTTCTGAGTAACCCCTGAGGAGGGGAGGAACCAGAAATGGGCTGAGTGTGGAACGATGCCAGAAAATAGATGAAATAGCTGCTCATTAATCTGGAACACTCCACACTCCGCCCTGAATGAGGCAAGGATCCTGCAGAAAAAATAACAGGTGGTCATTGATGCCCAAAAAGATAGGCCAGAAATAAAACCCCACAGAACGGTGTCTGTAAGGCAGGGATTTGTTTATTGCAGTGCTGGAGGCAAGGGGGATCTCTCCACCTAATGCACACACCCTTGCCAAGTGTTGTGGTTTATTCATACAGTGAGTTTTGCTCAATATTGTCACTATAACCATCACTAAATACGGGTATGGAAATACACAGTACAGTAGTTCTATCACAGTTCTGTGAGTGTACTTGTGCCATCCCCATTTCGGTGGTCTCAGGGGTCTTCTTCCCATGAAGGCTCAAGATCTTCCTTGCCTCTGAACTTTTCAACTTTGTCTTCAGAGCATGCACAGCATGAGAAGCCAGTGAGAGACAGCGGGCACACTCTCACTGTGGCCTTGAATGTTCTGGAGAAGCAACTTTTGCGTGTGACATTTTGCAGTAAGAAATCAAGATTTGTAACCCATTAGAAAAAGGCAAAAAAGCTCAGCTACTGTAAAAGGAGATGATCAGATATCAGCTGAGGAGCATTTGTGAGAGCTGAATGCTCTCCCTCAGGGATGAAGAGTCCAGGGAGTGGCTGCTGTAAAAGGAGATGCTCAGCTGCCAGCTGGGGAGCACTTGTGGAGTGTCTTGGTTTGAAAAACAGGTGTTTGTCAAGGAAGGTGGGAACCTCCCTTGGAATGGAGAACACAACCTGATATCCTGTTGGGCAGGGTGGTGGCTGCAGCCCCGTTGCAGTGATGGATGTGCTCTGGGTCAATGTTCAATGGTGCTGCAGCCCCGTTGCAGTGATGGATGTGCTCTGGGTCAATGTTCAATGTTCAATGGTGCTGCAGCCCGTTGCAGTGATGGATGTGCTCTGGGTCAATGTTCAATGGGCGCAGCCCGTTGCAGTGATGGATGTGCTCTGGTCAATGTTCAATGTTCAGGTGCTGCAGCCCGTTGCAGTGATGGATGTGCTCTGGGTCAATGTTCAATGTTCATGGTGCTGCAGCCCCGTTGCAGTGATGGATGTGTTCTGGGTCAATGTTCAATGTTCAATGGTGCTGCAGCCCCGTTGCAGTGATGGATGTGCTCGGGTCAATGTTCAAGGGTGCTGCAGCCCCGTTGCATGATGGATGGCTCTGGTCAATGTTCAAGTTCAAGGTGCTGCAGCCCGTTGCAGTGTGGATGTGCTCTGGGTCAATGTTCAATGTTCAATGGTGCTGCAGCCCCGTTGCAGTGATGGATTGTGCCTGGTCAATGTTCAATGGTGCTGCAGCCCCGTTGCAGTGATGATGTGCTCTGGGTCAATGTTTCAATGTGCTGCAGCCTCGTGCAGTATGATGTCTCTGGTCATGTCATGTTCAATGTGCTGCAGCCCTGAGTGATGGAGTGCTCTGTCCAACGCTGATCCTGCACAAGTTCCAGTCGTCTCTGGAGTCCAGGGCTGTCTGGAGCTCCTCTCCTCTGGGAATGCAGTGGGAGCAGTGTCCAGTGTCCCAGAGCCTCAGTTTCTGTGCCAGTAGGATGTCCATTCTCCTCTCTGGGTGGGGCATCTCCCAATGGGATGATGGGATTCCATGGGTCATTCCAGAGCCCTGGATGCCCATGAGCAGAGATGGCCCCCGAGGGTGTTATCAGGTGGGTCATGCTGAGGATAAAGAGCTCTGCCCCTGGTTTAACAGCTCATGGAGATGGTGATGGAATAGAGACAGTTTGGTTACACCTTTCATGGAACCTAACACAGGAAGAACCATGTAAGATTCTGGAGAAAGAGTACAGAGGGTGGAGCTGCGAGATAATAAAGGGCTGACACCTGACACCTTCCCCCGTGTCTGTTGGTGTGTGAGGTCCGCACCTGACAGTGCAGTCATGGTGTTCTTTGGTTTTTTCTGCTCAAGGTCTGCAATGTTGTGTTTTCTGGCTAATTATCCTCACATCTGCCAAGTTCTCATTAGTGCATCCCACTGCTTCTCAATATAGCTTCTACTTGTTTAATTTGAAATATACTTGTCTATTTTGAAATAACCCACCTGGCAAGTTTGTTTGTTTAAGCATCAAGCAACTAGTTTAACCACATTCAGCCAGTGCCCTTTCTGAAAAGTCATGACAATATTTTAACCACATTTATCTAATATACTGTACAAAAAGCTATTTCAATATTTTAATTATATTTGGCTAATACATTCGATGAAAAGCTGTGACAATGTATGAAAAGCTATTGCATTTTATATAAAACTTTGGATCAATAGCCACATAAGGCTCTTGTAACCTTGACTCCAGCCATACAGGCACCATCATGTGATGGAGGCAGCACAGGAGATTCCAACTGGGATCACACCTCCATCCTGGAACTGCTGACCTCCAGAATTCTCGCCTGAGTGTTTTTGGTGAGATTCTTTGTGGTTGGAATGTTGTGTGTGTGAGATACAGAAATGTTTTGCACAGAGCTGGGTGGGCTCCAGGCGGTGTCGCGTTCCCACTCGCGCTGTCACAGCAGAGCAGCTGCTGTGCTAAAACAGGGATGGGCTTTGGAAGGCGCCAGGGTGAGGAACTGCGGGGCTGGAGCAGGGATCTGCAGCGTTCCTGGCCCGCTCTGCTCCTCCCACCGCTCTCCCCACGCAGTTTTTGGGGAATGTTTTGGTAAACATTCGCCGGGAGGTGTTTGGCGGCTATGCTCTGCCACTGATCCTGCAGTGACTCCGTGGGGGTGTGGTGCCTCCTCACTCTGATGTTCTCACTCCCTAAAGACAAATTTGGGGTCTTCATCTGTCAGCTCCAAACCCAGTGTGGGGCTGAGGGTCAGACTGGTAGAACTGGGGAGTGGAACTGGGTGAATCAGCCTCTGCTGCTCGTGTTTGGGACAGAGGCCAACTCACTGTGGGGCTGGACAGAGGCAAAGCACCAGTTTTGGGATCATCATTAACACAGGCAGGTGCTTGTAGGGCTGCAGGGAGCAGCCAGGGTTAATAGGAACTTGTGGGGTTTCCTTATTGACTTCCAAACAAATCAGGCTTTAATCCATCTCCTGATTGAGTAAATCCTAATCCTGGAGTCGTTCCGTGGTATTTATTCAGGGTGTAAATGGAAAGGGATTTCTTGTCTCTGCATCTCTCAGCCCTGACACAAAAGCAAGGGCAGCAGCCTTCACTCCCTGAGGAGCATCATGAGATCCAGCACTGCAGTAAGGCCTGAAAATCAATGGCTGATGCTTCAGGGGTTTTAATTAATCTCCCATTTAATAATGAGAGATCAAAGTGCTTCTCCAGGGTCACTGCTGGCAGTGGAATGCAGGGGATCAGCAGCAGGAAGAGCCAAAGAGGAATGTTTGGCCCAGCACTGGCTGAATCTGTGGGGTGGAGTGTTCATCTTCCTCATCATCTCTGATGGAACCTCACAGGGCCTAAAGGGGCTCCAGGAGAGCTGGAGAGGGACTGGGGACAAGGGATGGAGGGACAGGACACAGGGAATGGCTTCCCAGTGCCAGAGGGCAGGGATGGATGGGATATTGGGAGGGAATTGTTCCCTGTGAGGGTGGGCAGGCCCTGGCACAGGGTGCCCAGAGAAGCTGTGGCTGCCCCTGGATCCCTGGCAGTGTCCAAGGCCAGGCTGGACATTGGGGCTGGGAGCAGCCTGGGACAGTGGGAGGTGTCCCTGCCATGGCAGGGGTGGCACTGGGTGAGTTTTAAGGTCCTTCCAGCCCAGCCTATTCTGGAATCTCATGATCTTGAAATGATCATGACAAAGGTGGAACTGGATGAGTTTTAAGGTCCCTTCCAAAAAAACCCATTCCATGACTCTGGAACCTCTGGAGCCATTGGTCAACTGAACCCAAATTTCAGAAGAGCTCTGAGGAAATCATGTTTGGGGAAGAAAAGAGCAGAGAGAACAAAGGAACAGGAGCAGCATCCTCGAGAAGCCCCTGGTGAGTGAGGGAGCACAATCAGGCCATGGCACGGACACCTCCCACTGTCCCAGGGTGTTCCAAGCCCCCAGCCTGGCCTTGGGCACTGCCAGGGATCAGGGGCAAATCCCACCTCTCTGGGCAGAGCCGAGAAAACAGAACTGGGAATATACAATGGGCTAAGCCTGGGGATTCCTGAGGCAGGGACGGGAGGACACGTGAGTCCAGCATTCCAGCATGATTCCCATGGGAATCCCCACATCCTTCCTGCTGTGGGATCCACGGATAGAGCTGCAGTGGGATTTCTGTGTGCAGCTCTCACCCCATGTGCTGCATTTCCAGCTTTCCCTGTCACCCTCGGAGACACAGCAAGTGTGCCAAGTTCTTGCTCCCTTTCTGCTTCTGTTGTTTTCTCCTCAGTTGTTTCATAACTTCTGTGTTGCTGTTTAGACATCAACCTTCAGTGCTGAGTTTTTTTATTCCCTAGTGCTTGCTGGGAATAAAAATACACTTTATTTTATTTTTTGCTGGAGCCTTAGAGCTCTGTGTGTGCGTGACTTGGGCTGCGGATTTACAATTCTGGAGGGGAAGAAAAGCCACATCACCCCTGAGCTGGCAGTGGTGTCACCTGTGGGAAGTTTGTCAGCTCATTTGTGCCTTTCTCAGCTGTTCCCCCTCCCAGACCTCAATATTTCTCCCCTTTTCAGTTTCATTCTCAGAGTTTTGTTCCCATTACCCCACACCCCAGGCTGTGTTTTCTGAACTCCCCGCTCCCAGCCTGGCAGTGCCTGATCTGTGGGTCTGGCTGGAAACTGGGATTTGGGACCATGGAACCAAGGCTGGAAAGAGCTCTGGGATCACAGAGTTCAACCAGCACCACATCACAGCCACCACTGACCACAAGTGCCACATCCACACCAGTTTTGGACACTTCCATAGATGGGGGCTCCACCCCTGCCCGGGGCAGTTGTGCCAGGGCTGCACAGTTTCAAGTGAAATCCATGGCTTTGTCCAGCTCAGGTGTAACTGTGTAGGAGTTTGAGGGGGAAATGAAGAGAATTAAAATGAACAGAATTTAAATGAAGATAATTAAAATAAAGAGAATGAAAAGTTCCCACCTTGGTGCCAAGTCTTGCACATGGGTCACACGAGCCCCGTCACGCCAGGATGGGGGAGAGGAGCTGGGAAAGGCCCTGGGGGTGATGGGGACAGTGGCTGGACATGACTTGTGTGTGCCAAGATGGGCAGAGCCAAAGGCAGGGACAGCTTGGGGTGGCAGCAGGAGCAGGGCAGTGTCTGTCCCCTGAGCTGCCACTGCTGGGACCTCAAATGCTGAGGCAATTCTGGGACCCTCATGGCGAGACATTGAAGGGCTGGAGCATGTCCAGGGCAGGGAATGGAGCTGGGAAGGGTCTGGAGCCCCAGGAACAGCTGAGGGAGCTGGAAAGGGGCTGAGCCTGGAGCAAAGGAGGCTCCGGGGGGACCTTGTGGTCTGCACAACTCCTGACGGGGGGACAGCCGGGGGGGTCGGGCTCTGCTCCAGGGAACAGGGACGGAGGAGAGGGACGGCCTCAGGCTGGGCCAGGGCAGGGGCAGGGGGATTGGGGAAATTCTTCTGGAAAGGGCTGTGCAGCCCTGGCACAGCTGCCCCGGGCAGGGGTGGAGCCCCCATCTATGGAAGTGTCCAAAACTGGTGTGGATGTGGCACTTGTGATCAGGGGTGGCTGTGATGTGGTGCTGGTTGAACTCCTGATCCCAGAGCTCTTTCCAGCCTTGGTTCCATGGTCCTAAATCCCAGTTTCCAGCCAGACCCACAGATCAGGCACCGCCAGGCTGGGAGTGGGGAGTTCAGAAAACACAGCCTGGGGTCTGGGGTAATGGGAAAAAAAAACTCTGAGATGAAACTGAAAAGGGGAGAAATATTGAGGTCTGGGAGGGGAACAGCTGAGAAGGCACAATGAGCTGACAAACTTCCCACAGGTGACACCACTGCCAGCTCAGGCAGTGATGTGGCTTTTCTTCCCCTCCAGAATTGTAAATCCGAGCCCAGTTTCCCGCAACCACAGAG
>CM019238.1:431827-447773 GCA_009741485.1 Malurus cyaneus samueli | reverse complement strand
CTTCCACTTCGAGGAAGACCTGGAGGGGCTGGAGCATGTTCAGGGCAGGGAACAGAGCTGGGAAGGGTCTGGAGCTCCAGGAGTGGCTGAGGGAGCTGGAAAGGGCTCAGCCTGGAGAAAAAGGCTCCGGGGGACCTTGTGGCTCTGCACAACTCCCTGACAGGCAGGGGGACAGCCGAGCGAGGGGTCGGGCTCTGCTCCAGGGAACAGGGACAGGAGGAGAGGGAACGGCCTCAGGCTGGGCAGGGAGGGACAGGGGGGACATCAGGAGGAATTTCCTTCATGGAAAAGGATGGTCAGGCCCTGGGATGGGCTGCAGGGCCCCTGACGTGCTCAGGTCTGGAAAAGTGTCAGGAAAATGCAGAATTACCCAGCCTTTCACACAGGACCTCATCTTCCCAGGTGTTTTGATTAGTTTCAGGGAATGACGAATTAAAGGTCAGCAAACAAAGGCAGCAAAAGCAGATTGGAGATGATTTCTCTTTATTCTTACACACCTCAGACTTTCCTTCCCCGTGGGAAGTCTGAGCTGGATTTCAGCTTCCTGTGTGCCAAAGCAGGAGTGACAGAGGGAAGGGTGTGACTTCGGGAAGGATGGGGCTGCAATTTAATCATGGCCGATATTGCATTCTTTTCAACAGGAAAAGCTGAAATCTTTCACAAAATCTGTGCTCCCTTAGATTATTTGTAAATCCCCATGGATGGGTTTGGCACCTCGCTGACAGAACAAGGGCAGGTCTGTGCCTGGAGGGATCTGTGATTGGAGCAGAGCACAGGGAGGGGATAGCGAGAGGGGATGGGAGGGCAGGGATGCAGCAGAGGGAAGGCAGGACCAGATTCAGGGATTCTTTTATTCCTTTCTGGATTTTTTTTGGTGCTTTTAATGGGCTACATTTTAAATCCAGCCTTCAGGTCTGACTTAACTGCAGATTTTTTTTTTTTTTTTGCTGCCCGAACTTTCCTCTGCCCCTGACTGGAGCAGAAAATTAAAGTTTTGAAATTCCTCAGTTTTGAAATAAATGGAAGGATGGTGTGGGAACAGCTTCGCTTTGCCAGGTGGAAGCATTTCCCTCCAGTTTCATCATCCTGGAAACATTTGCATCCCTGAAACACCCTCAAAATGTGACACTGCCGGTGTGTGACATGCCCAGGGCACAGGGATGGCCACTTGTTCCCGTGTAGTTCTTGTCTCCTGGCCCGCTGTTCCCCAAAAGTGTGGGACTTCCTAGTTATCTGGCCACTTAGGGGGGGGCTGGAGTAGTGTTCTCCCCAGATGGTGGTGTGTGGGGAGGTGAGCTATTGCGTCTGGTTGGGTGTGCCAGTGATTGGCAGCCACCGCAGGGGTGGGGTCTGTGGAGCAGGGCACTGCCTAACCAGGGGAAGGCATGACCTACCCCTTCCCCCACAAACATGCCCAAAATGTTTTGAGCCAGCAATCTTTCCAGTCTCTCACAGCAGCTGCTTAGTAATTATGCTTTCAAAGCTACTGTTACTTTAGTCATAGAGCTAAAGGGGGGCTTTTGTAGCATTGCTCTGGCCTACAATACATAATGCATTTTTGTCCAGTAGCTATTACTTTGGTACAGGGTTTGTATTTTATGTTTGGAGCAGATAAGAGTCTTGATGGTTGTCTAGTTTTTGTAGTTGTCATACAAGAGACCTTGAGTCGGACATTTAATACGACAGTCCTTGCTCACCCAACATAAGAAGCCCAATAATTGTAGCCCATTAAAAGCACCAAAAAAAATCCAGAAAGGAATAAAAGAATCCCTGAATCTGGTCCTGCCTTCCCTCTGCTGCATCCCTGCCCTCCCATCCCCTCTCGCTATCCCCTCCCTGTGCTCTGCTCCAATCACAGATCCCTCCAGGCACAGACCTGCCCTTGTTTCTGTCAGCGAGGTGCCAAACCCATCCATGGGGATTTACAAATAATCTAAGGGAGCACAGATTTTGTGAAAGATTTCAGCTTTTCCTGTTGAAAAGAATGCAATATCGGCCATGATTAAATTGCAGCCCCATCCTTCCCGAAGTCACACCCTTCCCTCTGTCACTCCTGCTTTGGCACACAGGAAGCTGAAATCCAGCTCAGACTTCCCACGGGGAAGGAAAGTCTGAGGTGTGTAAGAATAAAGAGAAATCATCTCCAATCTGCTTTTGCTGCCTTTGTTTGCTGACCTTTAATTCGTCATTCCCTGAAACTAATCAAAACACCTGGGAAGATGAGGTCCTGTGTGAAAGGCTGGGTAATTCTGCATTTTCCTGACACTTTTCCAGACCTGAGCACGTCAGGGGCCCTGCAGCCCATCCCAGGGCCTGACCATCCTTTCCATGAAGGAAATTCCTCCTGATGTCCCCCCTGTCCCTCCCCTGGCCCAGCCTGAGGCCTTTCCCTCTCCTCCTGTCCCTGTTCCCTGGAGCAGAGCCCGACCCCCTCGGCTGTCCCCTCCTGTCAGGGAGTTGTGCAGAGCCACAAGGTCCCCCCGGAGCCTCCTTTTCTCCAGGCTGAGCCCCTTTCCAGCTCCCTCAGCCACTCCTGGAGCTCCAGACCCTTCCCCAGCTCTGTTCCCTGCCCTGCACATGCTCCAGCCTCTCCAGGTCCTTCTTGATGTGAAGGCCCCAAAAGAATTGCACAGAAAATTTCCTTATTTTGAGCCAAACTCATTAACCAAGGTGACCAATGTCCCTGAGCTCGCCCTCATTGCCCAGCCCTGCCAGTAAAGAAGGGAAATTCTTACTTCTCCCACAGGAATTCCACAGAATAAGTAGCATTTCGCACTCTGTGCTCCCTGGTATTCCCTGGAGCAGTTCCCCAGCACAGAGAACACCCGTGGGAAGCAGGAGCCCCGCTCAGGTTTTGGGATCTGGGAAAAGGAAATCAATGCCCCCTCAAGATGACACCGGCCTCCAACCCCGCAGAGCCAGAAAAAGATGGGAATGTCATTAAGTAGGAGATCATGATGCAAATGGGCAAGGGGGGTGTCCTAGGTTCCATGGAAGGTGTAACCAAAGCAGTCTGTGTCCGTCACCATCTCCATGAGCTGTTAAACCAGGTGAGGCAGAGCTCTTTATCCTCAGCATGACCCAGCCCTGATAACACCCTCGGGGGCCATCTCTGCTCATGGGCCATCCAGGGGCTTACTGGGTAATGACCATGGGAATTCCCATTCATCCATTGGGCGCCGCATGCCACCCCATGACGATGGAGGAACTGGCCACTCGGCGATACTCGACCACTGGAATCATCCCTCATCACCCTCTGGGTAGATGCCCCACCTAGACGGAGGGAATGGACGACCTGGGAATGACCCATGGAATCCTCATCCCATTGGGAGATGCTCTTAGAGAACTGGGACAGCGGAATGACCCATGGAATCCCATCATTCCCCTTTGGGAGTGCCCCACCCGAGAGGAGGAACTGACACTGGAATGACCCATGGAATCTCATCATCCCATTGGGAGATGCCCCACTCAGACAGGAGGAACTGGACATCCTATGGCATAAAACATGAGGCTCTGGGCACGGGGACACTTCTCCACTGCTTTCCGGAAAGAGGAGCTCAGAGAGCCCTGGACCTCAGAGATGGACTGACCTTTGTCTAGGATCAGCGCTTGGACGAGGCACATCATCACTGCAACGGGGCTGCAGCACAATTGAACATGAACATTGACCAGAGACATTCCATCGCTTGCAACGGAGCTGCAGACTCATGCTTGAAGCATTGAGCAGATGCCCATTCATCTCACTGCAACGGGGCTTGCGAGCTATCGCATTTTGGAACAGTCGTTGATCATCGATCTGCGCGCGCCCAGCTATCTACTTTCGCCATCGGTTCGGCTGCAGCCATCACCCTGCCCAACAGGATATCAGGTTGTGTCCTCCATTCCAAGGAAGGTTCCCTCCCACCTTCCTTGACAAACACCTGTCTTTCAAACCAAGACACGGAGTAATTAAATTCCCAAATCATACCCACTGTGCTGCTGATTGCGGTCCACTTCCATCTGCAGCCCCTATAACACAAGGTTAATGGGACATTTTGTGCTTTAAAGAGGTGTCTTGGTTTGAGGGGACAAACTGGAGGGAGGACACGCCCATGTTCTGGAGAGTGCCTCCCCTACCTAGGCCCTGGAAAAAAATCTCCTTATAGGAAAGTGAAAAAAACCTGTTTACTGAACAAAACAAACAAACAAAAAAGAAACAAACCCCAAAACAATTGCTCACAAGACATGGGAAAAGGGACAAAGGAATTACTGAAAACCTGTGGAAACAGCTGGTGGATCTCAGAGCCCTTCTTCCCTTGGGTGTGGTCCCAAAGGGCCAGGTGGGTTTGCTCTGGTGGGTCCCTGGAGGATTCCCACCCATCATCCCATGGGAATCTTCTGATCTTCGGATGAGAGAACAAGCAAAAAACGTGCAAAGAACAAGAAACAAAAAGAAGTGGTGCCTGGGACTCAGCTCCCTCACCTCTGCTCAGTTTGCAGCCCCAGCCGGGGTGTGTGTGACTCGTAACTGCCCTGATGGGGAAGGAAAAACAAAACAAAAACTCTCACCAGAGCCTAAGGTGGGGTACAGTTACTGGAGGGGTTTTCCCTTTAGGCATAAAGCAGATGATGGCAGTACCCCATGAAAGGGATGTACTACCTATTCTTACAGCCAACCTGGGACAGGAGTTTCTATTCAGCTGGGGTTTTTCTCTGCCTGGGCTGATGAGTTTGGGGTTGGCACAATGAGTTTCCTGTCTCCCAAAGCCGTGGTCTTATCTAGGATCTCAAATTAAAAATCAGGACTCTTGGCAACCCCGGTGCTCTGAGAAGTGTGAGGACTGTTTGGTCCGTGACAGCCTGGGACAGCTCTGAGAAGCACCAAATGTCTTGTGGATCCCAAGAATCAGTGAATTATTCCCACAGCTCCCTCAACACCACCCCTTCAGGGAACTCTGTCACCCCCATGGAGATTTATGAGACTAAGGAAGAAACCCTGCTGATGACCTCAGTGGTATCACTTCCATTTTTTCTGGAGATAAATTTCCATTATTGTGCTGGGAGAATAAAGGAATCCAACACTGATGGTCCTTGCCTTGATCCCCTGCTCCTCTGAGTCTGGATTTCCAGATGTCATCTCCTTGTCCGGCTCTGGAATCACTGCCCAGCGCAATGGGGGAGTCCCCACCCCTGGAAGTGTTGACAAAATCCATCGATATGGCACCAGAGTGTCCATAAAATCCATGGATATTGCACCTGAGTCCATAAAATCCATGGATATGGAACCTGAGTGTCCATAAAATCCATTGATATTGCACCTGAGTCCATAAAATCCATGGATATGGATCCCAAGCCCATAAAATCCATGGATATGGCATCTGAGTGTCCATAAAAACCTGGAGGACTATGGCACTGAGTGTGGATACATCCACGGATATGGCACCTGAGTGTCTAAAATCCAGGATAACATGAATGGCGCTTCCAGACACGGAAGTGATGGGACCATGTGGTGCTACCTTTGGACGTGATGACTTAAAGTCTTCCAGCCTTAAAAAAACTCCAAGATTGCATTGATCAAAATTCCCATGGAAATTCATGGTATTCATGATAATTCCCATGGAAATTCAGTTCATGAAATCATTGGTTCCATGTAAATTCCCATTATAAGCATGTAAATTGCCATGACAGGTAAATTCCATGGTATTCCAATAATTCCTGGTAAATTCCATTAATTCATTAAATCCATGGTAAATTCCCTTATGATAAATTTCATGTTCCTGTCTTTTCTCCTGCTGCCAAGGCAAAGAAGGCCATGACCGGACGGCGATGCAAGGCTCCACACCGAGCTCTGGGGCATGGATTTTTAATTCCATCTCTCGCCCTTCGTTTCTCACGTTCGTATCTCCATAAAACTCTTCATGTTTATCGGAATACTGGGCACAGGAAAATCCCCCAAACCCAAAGCATCTCCCCAGCTCTGCATTTCCAGGACTGACCCGAGGTGAATGATCCCCTCTGAGCTCCTTCCAGAGCCATTCCCATGGCAATCAAAGGAAGCAGATCCTGGAGAAACAGTTCCTATCCAATTTAGGAGCCTTCCCTTGGGGAGGACACCTCCATTTCCCCCTCTACCTGTCATTCTTCTTCATTTATGGGCTCAATGAGGCACCAAATCTGGCAGGGTTTAAGTTAAAAAATGAGCTGTTCATAGCAAACAGAGCCTGGGTGGATTAAAAAAAAAACCAAACCACAAACTTTTGGGATGAAGATGCAGTTAATAGGAGCAAAAATAAATAGAAACAGCCTGGAAATGGAAATGAACATTACATCACCACTGGCATTTCAGCTCTGTTTCAAATATAGAAAGCGGAGCAGATTTCACTCGCAGGAAGTTGCAGCGTTCACCCAGACAGAGCTGCTCTGGGGGCACCCACAGCCCTGAATCTGCTGCTCCCAAAAACCCCAGAGCCCTGAATCTGCTGCTCCCAAAAACCCCACAGCCCTGAATCTGCTGCTCCCAAAAACCCCACAGCCCCGAACCTTCTGCTCCCCAAAACGCCACAGCCCTGAATTTCTGATCCCAAAAACCCCACAGCTCCAAATCTTCTGCTCCCCAAAAATCTCATAGCCCTGAACCTTCTCCTCCCCCAAAACCCCACATCCCTGAGACTTCTGCTCCCCAAAAAACTCACAGCCCCAAACCTTATTATTTCCAAAACCCCACATCCCTGAACCTCCTGCTCCCCCAAAACCCCACAGCCCCAAACCTGCTGCGCCCCAAAACCCCACATCTCTGAGCCTTTTGATCCCAAAAACCCCTGTAGCCTCAAACCTTCTGCTCCCAAAAACTCCGCAGCCCTGAACCAGGGGGATTTCAGCAGCTGATTTCTCCCCCAAATCCTTGAGATCCGCCTGGCCACGAAAATTCTAGCTTCATTTCAGACTGGGAATAAACTGGGAGCGCTCTGGGGGTGAGACCTTAGGGCTGGAGCAGTCCTGACCCACCGCAGATGGAGCAACCTGAACAATCCCTGCCCCAAATACTGCCAATCCTGCCCCAAATACTGCCAATCCTGCCCCATCTACCCCAAATACTGCCCACCCTGACCCAAATATTGCCCATCCTGACCCATAATACTGCCCTGCTCAATCCCTGCCCCAAACATTGCCAATCCTACCCCAAATATTGCCAGTCCTGTCCCAAACATTGCCAATTCTGCCCCATCTGCCCCAAATACTGCCCATCCTGCCCCACATATTGCCCTGCTCAATCCCTGCCCCAAATATTGCCAATGCTGCCCAATCTGTCCCAAACATTGCCAATTCTGTCCCAAACATCGCCAATCCTTCTTGATTCCTGCCCCAAATATTGCCAATACTGTCCCAAACATTGCCCATCCTACCCAGTCTGCCCCAAATATTGCCCATCCTGCTTCAAATCCTGCTCATCCTGCTCAATCTGTCCCGAGTATTGCCCCATCTGTCCCAAACATTGCCAATCCTGCCCCAAACATTGCCAATCCTGTCCCAAACATTGCCAATTCTGTCCCAAACATCGCCAATCCTTCTTGATTCCTGCCCCAAATATTGCCAGTCCTGCCCCAAACATTGCCAATCCTGTCCCAAACATTGCCAATCCAGCCCAATCTGCTCCAGATATTGCCCATCCCACCCGACCTGGGGGCAGATCCTTCCTGGGCAGTGAAACCTCTCCAGGTTCACCATTCCATGGGGCCATTCCCATTAGG
Organism: Malurus cyaneus samueli; assembly: GCA_009741485.1. Lineage (NCBI taxonomy): Eukaryota > Metazoa > Chordata > Aves > Passeriformes > Maluridae > Malurus > Malurus cyaneus. The sequence goes on along the minus strand of CM019238.1, from coordinate 440,046 downwards.
GGATTTCTCTGGCTTTAATGGCCTTTTGGCAGAACATTCTGAGGCTGAGACTTGTCATGAAATAAATTTCCAAAGTGCCGTGATATCAATCCTGAAAAGCACAACTCTGAGAATATTATTTAACAATTCCGCTGCTCTCTGGGGACGGTTTGGCCCAGCGGGAGCCAGTTCTCCAGGGAAACTGGAGGTGAAAACATCGTTCATGCAGAGGGCAGAACAGGCTTTGGAGAGGTTTTCTCCACCCTTTTCCTCCTCCTTTCACAGAATCCCAGCTCCTTCTGCGTGTTTGGGGATAATTTCGTTTGCAGCACGGGGATATCAGTACAAAATCATTGAATCCCTAAGGATCTTAAAGAAAAACTTATTTCCAAATCCCTCCTGAGGAGAGAGCAATAAACCACCGCCTTTAGAGACCTCCTGCCCATGGAACAGGATGGGCTTCAAGGTCTCTCCCAGCCCAAAGCATTCTGGGCTTCTAAGATTCCTGACTGGTGAAGAAAGGCACATTCATGCAAAGTGAACTTCTGAAAAAAAAATTTCAAAAGTCAACAAAAATGGCTCTTCCCTATCAATGAAGAAAATTCGGATTTCTAAGCAGAAGAGAACCCTGTGATTTCTGAACAAGAACTGTGTCCTTTCAGGTTTCCCTGCGGTTGGGCCACACCCCAGGTCAGGGCTGGCCTTGCTTTGCTCTGATCTCTCAGAGCTGAGCTTTTCTGAGAGAATTCCCTGAAAAGGTCGGGTGGGAGCTGTTTTGAGCCTGAAATCATCCCTGCAAGGAGCTGAAACCTCGGCACGGTGGCTCTTCCTTCCCTCCCATCCCAGTGACTGCCCCGAGCTCAGCCCTGCTGGGCTCCTCCTCAGCTGCCACTTCCTCCCTCCCTTCCTCCCTTCCCTTCCCTTCCCTTCCCTTCCTTCCCTTCCCCTTCCCTTCCCTTCCTTCCCTTCCTCCCTTCCCCTTCCTTTCCCTTCCCTTCCCTTCCCTTCCCTTCCCTTCCCTTCCCTTCCTTCCCTTCCCTTCCCTTCCCCTCTCCCTTCCCTTCCCTTCCCGGGTTATCCCAGCTGTTCCTCTGCTCCTTCTGCCCTAAAGAGGGGACTTGGACGGGTCCCATCCCAAATTTAACCCTTTAGGATCCCTGTCCCAGGGTATGTCTGAGGGCTGACCTGGCCCCAGCCCCAGCAGACCCAGCTGTCCATAGCTGGAGCTACACCCTGGCTCTGCTCCACGGTGCTGGGACAGAGCCAGCCCCACTCCCAGCAGTGGGAGCCGTGTTTCCACTGGGATTCTGGTGGACAGAATAAATCCCAGGCAGCAGGGAGAGGTAAAAGCACCGGGAGCTCTGTAAGTACAGCTCAGAATTTCACAGACACTGAGGAGAGGCTTTTTCAGCTCCTTCAGACCCTGAACCTTGGGGTTTGTCCACTTTGGGGCACTCAGGGCAACACCAGGGCAGTGCCCATCCCCTGAGCTGCCACTGCTGGGGCACCTCCAACCCTGGGGCAGCTCTGGGATCCTCAGGAAAGGTGGACACGGAAGGGCTGGAGCATGTCCAGCGCAGGGAATGGAGCTGGGAAGGGTCTGGAGCATCAGGAACAGCTGAGGGAGCTGGAAAGGGGCTCAGCCTGGAGCAAAGGAGGCTCCGGGGACTTGGGCTCTGCACAACTCCTGACAGGAGGGGACAGCCGGGGGGTCGGGCTCGCTCCAGGGAACAGGGACAGGAGGAGAGGAGAAGCGGCCTCAGCTGCCAGGGGAGGGCAGGGGATTGGGGAAATTCTTCCTGGAAAGGGCTGTGCAGCCCTGGCACAGCTGCCTTGGGCAGGGGTGGAGTCCCTGGGAGTACCCAAGAAACGCGCGGCTGTGGCACTTGTGGTCAGTGGTGACCGTGGTGGCACTGCTGGGTGGGTTTGAGAACCTCAGAGCTCTTCCCCAGCCTGGACAATTCCATGATTCCATTCCCCGTCCCTGCAGCTCATCCTGGACTCTGCAGGATCATCAACGGGGAATTCGGGCAGCGGGTGTGGGGTGGCAGAAACCCCAAACAGGGACTCCTCTGTTCTCTGGATCCCCAGCTCTGCTGCCCCACCTTTCATTCAGCAATAACCTCAGTGGGTGAAACCTTTCAGGATTCCTTCCTGCCCACTCAGAACATTGCCAGGCGAGCCCAGCACAGCTGCACTTCCCTGCTTTTGGGGCTGTTTGAGGCATAAAGGATGCGATAAACGGGTTCCAAAGAGAATAAATTCTGCCCCTGGAGCTCCCCTGAGAGCTGGAGCTGAGGATTCCAGGGAGAATCACTCCAGGGAGAAAGGAAAGGAGAGCAGAGGGAGAGGGACACAATTCCAGCCTCTCCAAGGACTGGGATGGGATGGGTACATTTTCCATCTCCATTTAATCCACTCAGGATTTCCTCTTTGGTTCCTGCTGCCAGGAGCAGGATGAATGGTTTAATTAATTAAAACAGTGAATGGTTTAATTAGCTGAGAGAGGCTGGGTCAAGAGCTGGTTGAATAAACAATGGGATTCCTGTTCCTGAGCCTGGGTGCAGTTTGGGCTCATTCTGGAAGGTTTCTGGCAATTTGGCAGGGATTGGTGCTGTTGACAACGCGCTTCTGGATGGGTTTGGGGTTCCACTCTTGTTCCTGGGGCTGCTTTTCCTGTTTCCTGGGAAACTGGAGGGAAAGAGGAATCACAGAAAGAATTCTACTCTTGCTGCCTGAAGAGAGGGATCAGGAAGGGAGCAGGAAGGGAATTTGGAGTGGAAATGGAGATTTCTCAGATATTTCCATCTCAATAAGTCCACCAGGGCTTGGTAACTGTTTGAGCCCCGGGAAATGGTGATTTGTGATGCAGATCAAAGGCAGAGGCCGTGGATACCATGGATCACATTCCATCACAGGGATGGAACCAGGTGCCTGACCCTGCCATTCCCCTGCTCTCCCTTATCCCCAGTTTTCATCCTCACAGTCCATCCAAGATGCTCCTCAGCAAATCCAGCTCAGGATTCGCAGCCCTGAGAAATCCGGGGAGCTTTAATGTCTGCCTCAGCTTTGGGATTGAAACTCAGCCCTTATCACCCACCCCGTGCTCAGGCAGCCCCAAATCCCAGTGGGATCTGATCAGGGAGGGCTCTGACATCCTAAAGAGACCCTCTGAGGTTGTTCTGGGGTTGATTTGTATTTAAATCCTGCTGGGGATTGATTTGTTTTCAGGCCAGAGCTCTCTGCCAGGGAGATTGGAAACTGCTCCTTGGCTTTATCACCCTCAGGCCTTTCCCAGCATGGAAAACTGGTTTGTTCCTAGAATTCTGAGAAAAAAAAACAAGGATTTTTTTTCCAGGGTGGAATGCTAGGGTAGCATTTACAGGGATGTTCCACAAAATTCTGGCAAGACAAGGAAACTCCATGTGTTCCAACAAGGAAACTCTGTGTATTTTTGGTTTTTTAAATGATTTTTTCCTACTTTCTGGAGGACTGGAATCTTGTTCCTTGGCTTTCCCAGCTCCTCAAGCAGCAGGGAATTCTCCTCACATTGTTTGTGACACTGAATTATGCACATCACAGGGTCTGCACATTTGGTGGATTGCTGTGTCCTGTGAGCTGTTCCCAAAGGATGCAGGGTGTTTCCAGCCCTGAATTCCCTAAATTCTGGCTTTCTGTGGTACCTGAGGCTGGAGGCATTTCTGGTTCAGGAACAGAGTGACAGAATTCCGAAAACATTTGGGATACAAGGAAAGATCTACCAGGAAAAAGCAGATCAGTGTCTGGAGGGGGGAGAGGAGAGGGACAGAGCTGGGTTCTGGGAGCAGCTCATCCAGGGGAGCTTCAATCCCAGAATCCTGGAATGGTATGGATGGGAAGGAGCCTTAAAGCCCATCCCATCCCATCCCACCCCTGCCATGGGCAGGGACACCTCCCACTGTCCCAGGCTGCTCCCAGCCCCAATGTCCAGCCTGGCCTTGGACACTGCCAGGGATCCAGGGGCAGCCACAGCTTCTCTGGGCACCCTGTGCCAGGGCCTGCCCACCCTCCCAGGGAAAAATTCCTTCCCAATATCCCATCCATCCCTGCCCTCTGGCACTGGGAAGCCATTCCCTGTGTCCTGTCCCTCCATCCCTTGTCCCCAGTCCCTCTCCAGCTCTCCTGGAGCCCCTTTAGACCCTGGCAGGGGTTCTGAGCTCTCCCTGGATCCTTCTCCTCTCCAGGTGAGCACCCCAGCTCTCCCAGCCTGGCTCCATCTCTCAGACAATCCTCTGGACTCTTTCCAGCATCTCCACATCCTTCTGCTGTCAGGACCTGGATCAAGGATTGGGAGCATCATTTTTATGGCTTCCACCCCATCCTTGAGCTCTCTGATGCCATTGTGACCCTTCCCAGGAGGAATTTCCAGCGCTGCTCCCGGTTTGCTGATGGCTCAGAGTCCTTCCCGTCCTTCCCTCTCTTTTAAAGGGCTCTGCAGACAGATTCGGTTCATCTTCAGCATTCCTGGAATTTCCTGTTGATTCACACCTGCTTGGAGCCTTTAAAGAATGGATAAATTCCTTTGGATCCTTCTCTCCACAGTTCCTACATGGATTAATTGGCTTTTCGGAGCTGACTCATGGTTTGCCAGAAGAACTGCAGGGAAAGCAACTCCAATTCCCACAGAAGAATTCCAGACTGAGGGAAGTGACCTTGAGTTCCTTCCCTTCCTGTAAAACCTGGGAAATCTGGAAAAATCCCGGCTTCAAAGAAGTTTCCCTCACCATTGGATTCAAAGAGAAATAGTGAAAGACTCGAGGAATTTGGGGATCAAACCCTGCAGATAAAACTGAAATGAGTCTTCCAGCCCTTTTAGGATGCAGGGGAAGGAAGGGCTGGATAATCCCTGGGATTAGGGAGCAGCACCACTGAGATCCCAAATTTCAAAGCTGGGTAATGGCAAGAACCAAACATTAATATGGAGCTGGTCTTTAAAATCCACAGCTTTGACAATTAGGACTGGAATTTGAAACTCTCATTAATTCAGAGCAGCCTAACGCCTTGTTAGGTTTCCAGCTCAAGGAAAGTTTATTTTTCTTGGGGCCATAAAGAGATTTTTTTCCTGGCTTTTTAAAGCTGTTTCCTCTAAGAAAATCCGTCCAATTGTCAATCCATCCTCCCTCAGACGATGTCAGTGCAATCCACCTTCAATTAAAAAAGCCCTGGGAAAAGCTCTCTCATCACCCAGCAGGAGAACGGGAATGAAGGAATAATAAAAGTGAAAGTGATTCACCAGGATTGGTGATGGAAATCCATGATGGAATCGAGACTGGGATCTTACTCTTCTCCCTTCTTCCCACTTTTCCCAAAATCTGGGTCAGCTCCTGCCAGGCTGGATCCAGGATCAATAAAAGTGAAGGGGCAGCATCTTCCAGGAGCTTCAAACGTGACAAAAACTCCCCCAGCTCTGCCTGAAATGGGAATATTGGGTTTCCTTTCATGACAGGGATGGGATTTGGGAAATTCTCTGAGGGTCAGCAGAGGGAAGGGCAGCTCTTTGCTGCTGCCTGCAGGTCCCAGCTCTTGGAATGTGGGCTGTGAAATATCCCGGGCCACGGGAGGGTTGGGGAAGCAGAACTGAAGGGAAGAATCTTCATTCCCTGATTATCCCCGAGCTTCAATAAGCTTTTTGCATAATAAATATAATAACGGGAAATCAATCAATCAATCAATCAATCAATCAAATAAATGGGAAGATTCAAAAGTAAAAGCTTTGCTGATTCTGCTGAAATCCTAAATAACCCTCCAGACTGTGTTAAAACCCCTTAAGGGCTTCTCATTTCTCTTTTTCTGCCGTTTTTGTTCCAACATCCAAAGCTACCTCAGGTTTTGGGCATCACATCAAAGAGCAGGTGAGGGTTATGATTCCCTGTAACGGGAGGAAGGAGCTTTGAGCTCCCATCAGTGTCAAAACAGAAATGGATCTTTCTGGAAGCGACAAGGGCATAATTCGGGAATGATTTCCATGTCCTGTGAAAATTTCTTCTTCCTTTTGATTCTGATGAGCATTTATTTATTTATTTATTTATTAGTCTTGGTAATTAATTGAACAGCAGTCACTGCCTTTCATGGTTCCCACAGAAACATCACTGATTTTGATGAATTTTGTGCCATAAACTGAGTGTTCCCAAACAAGTTCTCCAAGGATGTGACGCCTCCTCAACGCCTTCACAGGTTTCAGGGATCACTGCCTGTGGCATTCCTGAAATGCTTCCTTGGGGTTACATTTCTTTTCTGAAGGGATAAATATTCCAGTGTTAAATTTATTTTCTGAACTTCATATTCCAGGGTGGATTTTTTTAAACTGCAGAATTATAGCTGTCGCTGGCAGCGAGAATGAAACCGCAAGAGCTGAGGCTGGACTGGAGGATACTGTAGGAGTTCATTGTTTCTGTGGATGTAAAATCCTTAAAATCCTTGGAAAATCCAACCCAGCAGCTCTCTCAGTGCTCTTGCTCAGCAGAGCTGCAAAGAAATTGCTCTGAAACATTTTATTGATGGGGCTGCTGAACAAGGAGAATGCAGAATCAGAGAGGGGCTCAGGATCTCCTGCCCCGGAGCTGCTTTGCCCACAGCAAATCCTTTTATTTCACAGCACAGCAGCCAAAAAATGCCCCAAAAAATGAATAATAAACTCAATAAACCAAATTAAAAACCCAAATAAATCAAATAAACCAAATAAACCAAATAATAAACCCAAATAAACCAAATAAAAAACTCAAATAAACCAAATAATAAACCCAAATAAACCAAATAAAAAAAACTCAAATAAACCAAATAATCCAAAGAATAAACTCAAATAAACCAAACAACAAACCCAAATAAACCAAACTATAAACCCAAATAAAACAAATAAACCAAATAAACCAAATAATAAACCCAAATAAACCAAATAAAAAACTCAAATAAACCAAATAAGCGATATCGTGAAGAGGCTGCTGCCATGGATATGTCGCCATGTAGTTCCAAGGAAAAAGCACCACACGGTGAATCCCATGTGAATTAATACTTTTGTTCGTGTCCTAAGGGAGAATTGTGTGATGAGTCATGTACTTAAACCAGCAATGTGCCTTTGCTCTAGTAGATATCTTCCTCTAGGGAAACCAAAAAAAAAGAGGTAGAAGAGAAAGAGACTGGGATGATACAACGGAAAGAGCCATGGGGAAGCAAGGCAATAGGACAAGTGAAGATAAAAGAAGAAGAGGTAAAGAGAATGGAAAGCAATTGAAAGGGAAACGAAAGAAAACACGAGAAAGCGGCGAAGAGGATGGGGAGAGAGAAAGGGCGAAAAGACAGAAGGAAGGAGAGAAAGGAGAGAAATGAGAGAAAGGAGAGAAAGAGGAGAGAGGGGAGGAGAGAGAAACAGAAAAAGGCAGAAGGAGAAGGGGAAAGAGAAGGGAAGGATATGAGAAAAGAGAGAAGAAAAGGGAGAAGAGAGAACAAGTAAAGAAACAAAGAGAAAGGGAAAAAAGGGAGGGACATGGGAAAAAGCGGAGGAAGGAAAGAAGTAGAAGAGAGGAAAGGAGAGATAGGGAGAAAAAGAGAGAAGAAAGGGAGGGAGAAAGAGAGAAGAAGAGAAAGTAAGCAAAAGGAGCATGAATAGCTATGGAGAGAAGGATAGAACAGTCGCGCGCACACAAAAAAGAGGAGGAAGGGGAAGAGGAAATGGCACCAACCAATAGGAAGGACGTATACGTGGGGAAAGGACGCAATTTGCAGGAACACCTTTCTGGTGGGATCACTGGCCCAAATAGGTCTGTGGGTGGCAGAACAGGTAAAGGAACACAGTGATGGTGTTCACAGAATCTGTGGAGTTCATGGAATGGGTTGGTGACCTTAAAGCCATCCAGTGCCACCCTCTCGGGCCGCCATGGCACCGGGACACTCCTCCCCCAGGTGCTCCCGCAACTGTCACAGTCATGGCCGTTGGAGCCTGGCTCCACCAAGGGGTCAGTGCGCGGCCTTGGACGACTGTCAGGGATCTCACGTCTGCGCGTGTCTTTGAGCCAGGACTGTTTTTATTTGTAAGGCTCTGGTTTGTTTTTAGGGGTGGAGAGGGAGCGCGGGATTTCCAAGGAACGTGTGAAGATGCCAAAGGAGCTCGTTATTCCCAGGTTCTCCACGGCTGATTCCCACTGATCCTCAACCTTTTTAGCCGATGGAGTCACAGCTGGTCACCCCAGCAATCCCTTTGGGTCTGG
>CM019238.1:421827-426827 GCA_009741485.1 Malurus cyaneus samueli | reverse complement strand
CCAGCTCTGCTGCCCCACCTTTCATCAGCAATAACCTCAGTGGGTGAAACCTTTCAGGATTCCTTCCTGCCCACTCAGAACAGTGCCAGGCGAGCCCAGCACAGCTGCACTTCCCCTGCTTTTGGGGCTTTTGAGCATAAAGGATGCGATAAACGGTCCAAGAGAATAAATTCTGCCCCTGGAGCTCCCTGAGAGCTGGAGCTGAGGATTCCAGGGAGAATCACTCCAGGGAGAAAGAAGAGAGCAGAGGGAGAGGACACAATTCCAGCCTCTCCAAGGACTGGGATGGGTACATTTTCCATCTCATTTAATCCACTCAGGATTTCCTCTTTTGTTCCTGCTGCCAGGAGCAGGATGAATGGTTTAATTAATTAAACAGTGAATGGTTTAATTAGCTGAGAGAGGCTGGTCAAGAGCTGGTTGAATAAACAATGGGATTCCTGTTCCTGAGCCTGGTGCAGTTTGGGCTCATTCTGGAAGGTTTCTGGCAATTTGGCAGGGATTGGTGCTGTGACAATGTGCTTGTGTGGTTTGGGGTTCCACTCCTGTCCTGGGCTGCTTTTCCTGTTCCTGGGAAACTGGGGGGAAAGAGGAATCACAGAAAGAATTCTACTCTTGCTGCCTGAGAGAGGGATCAGAAGGGAGCAGGAAGGGAATTTGGAGTGGAAATGGAGATTTCTCAGATATTTCCATCTCAATAAGTCCACCAGGCTTGGTAACTGTTTGAGCCCCGGGAAATGGTGATTTGTGATGCAGATCAAAGGCAGAGGCCGTGGATACCATGGATCACATTCCATCACAGGGATGAACCAGGTGCCTGACCCTGCCATTCCCCTGTCTCCCTTATCCCCAGTTTCTCCTCACAGTCCATCCAAGATGCTCCTCAGCAAATCCAGCTCAGGATTTGCAGCCCTGAGAAATCCGGGGAGCTTAATGTCTGCCTCAGCTTTGGGATTGAAACTCAGCCCTTATCACCCACCCCGTGCTCAGGCAGCCCCAAATCCCAGTGGATCTGATCAGGGAGGGCTCTGACATCCTAAAGAGACCCTTTGAGGTCCTTCTGGGGTTGATTTGTATTTAAATCCTGCTGGGATTGATTTGTTTTCAGGCCAGAGCTCTCTGCCAGGAGATTGGAAACTGCTCCTTGGCTTTATCACCTTCAGGCCTTTCCCAGCATGGAAAACTGTTTGTTCCTAGAATTCTGAGAAAAAAAAAACAAGGATTTTTTTCCAGGGTGGAATGCTAGGTAGCATTTACAGGGATGTTCCACAAAATTCTGGCAAGGCAAGGAAACTCCGTGTGTTCCAACAAGGAAACTCTGTGTATTTTTGGTTTTTTAAATGATTTTTCCTACTTTCTGGAGGACTGGAATCTTGTTCCTTGGCTTTCCCAGCTCCTCAAGCAGCAGGGAATTCTCCTCACATTGTTTGTGACACTGAATTATGCACATCACAGGTCTGCACATTTGGTGGATTGCTGTGTCCTGTGAGCTGTTCCCAAAGGATGCAGGGTGTTTCCAGGCCTGAATTCCCTAAATTCTGGCTTTCTGTGGTACCTGAGGCTGGAGGCATTTCTGGTTCAGGAACAGAGTGACAGAATCCGAAAACATTTGGGATACAAGGAAAGATCTGCCAGGAAAAGGCAGATCAGTGTCTGGAGGAGGGAAAGGAGAGGGACAGAGCTGGGTTCTGGGAGCAGTTCATCCAGGGGAGCTTCAATCCCGGAATCCTGGAATGTTTGGATGGAAGGGGAGCCTTAAAGCCCCATCCATCCCATTCCCACCTGCCATGGGCAGGGACACTCCCACTGTCCCAGGCTGCTCCCACCCCAATGTCCAGCTGGCCTTGGACACTGCCAGGACCAGGGCAGCCACAGCTTCTCTGGGCACCCTGTGCCAGGGCCTGCCCACCCTCCCAGGGAACAATTCCTTCCCATATCCATCCATCCCTGCCCTCTGGCACTGGGAAGCCATTCCCTGTGTCCTGTCCCTCCATCCCTTGTCCCATCCCTCTCCAGCTCTCCTGGAGCCCTTTAGACCCTGGCAGGGGTTCTGAGCTCTCCTGGATCTTCTCCTCTCCAGGAGCACCCAGCTCTCCCAGCCTGGCTCCATCTCTCAGACAATCCTCTGGACTCTTTCCAGCATCTCCACATCCTTCTGCTGTCAGGACCTGGATCAAGGATTGGGAGCATCATTTTTATGGCTTCCACCCCATCTTGAGCTCTCTGATGCCATTGTGACCCTTCCCAGGAGGAATTTCCAGCGCTGCTCCCGGTTGCTGATGGCTCAGAGTCCTTCCCGTCCTTCCCTCTCTTTTAAAGGGCTCTGCAGACAGATTCGGTTCATCTTCAGCATTCCTGGAATTTCCTGTTGATTCACACCTGCTGGAGCCTTTAAAGAATGGATAAATTCCTTTGGATCCTTCTCTCCACAGTTCCTACATGGATTAATTGGCTTTTCGGAGCTGACTCATGGTTTGCCAGAAGAACTGCAGGGAAAGCAACTCCAATTCCCACAGAAGAATTCCAGACTGAGGGAAGTGACCTTGAGTTCCTTCCCTTCCTGTAAAACCTGGGAAATCTGGAAAAATCCCGCTTCAAAGAAGTTTCCCTCACCATTGGATTCAAAGAGAAATAGTGAAAGACTCGAGGAATTTGGATCAAACCCTGCAGATAAAACTGAAATGAGTCTTCCAGCCCTTTTTTTTTTTTTTTTTTTGTTTATTTAGGATGCAGGGGAAGGAAGGGCTGGTAATCCCTGGATTAGGGAGCAGCACCACTGAGATCCCAAATTTCAAACTGGGTAATGGCAAGAACCAAACATTAATATGGAGCTGGTCTTTAAAATCCACAGCTTTGACAATTAGGACTGGAATTTGAAACTCTCATTAATTCAGAGCAGCCTAACGCCTTGTTAGGTTTCCAGCTCAAGGAAAGTTTATTTTTCTTGGGCCATAAAGAGATTTTTTCCTGGCTTTTTAAAGCTGTTTCCTCTAAGAAAATCCGTCCAATTGTCAATCCATCCTCCCTCAGACGATGTCAGTGCAATCCACCTTCAATTAAAAAAGCCCTGGGAAAAGCTCTCTCATCACCCAGCAGGAGAACGGGAATGAAGGAATAATAAAAGTGAAAGTGATTCACCAGGATTGGTGATGGAATCCATGATGGAATCGAGACTGGGATCTTACTCTTCTCCCTTCTTCCCACTTTTCCCAAAATCTGGGTCAGCTCCTGCCAGCTGGATCCAGGATCAATAAAAGTGAAGGGGCAGCATCTTCCAGGAGCTTCAAACGTGACAAAAACTCCCCAGCTCTGCCTGAAATGGGAATATTGGGTTTCCTTTCATGACAGGGATGGGATTTGGGAAATTCTCTGAGGGTCAGCAGAGGAAGGGCAGCTCTTTGCTGCTGCCTGCAGGTCCCAGCTCTTGGAATGTGGGCTGTGAAATATCCCGGGCCACGGAGGGTTGGGAAGCAGAACTGAAGGGAAGAATCTTCATTCCCTGATTATCCCCGAGCTTGGTGCTGCTTCCAAATGCAAAAAAAAAAAAAAAGGATGAGTGGAGGGAGGGAATTTGTGGGGCAGGGAGGGCTCAGCAGCTTCAATAAGCTTTTTGCATAATAAATATAATAACGGAAATCAATCATCAATCAATCAATCAATCAAAAAATGGGAAGATTCAAAAGTAAAAGCTTGCTGATTCTGCTGAAATCCTAAATAACCCTCCAGACTGTGTTAAAACCCCTTAAGGGCTTCTCATTTCTCTTTTTCTGCCGTTTTTGTTCCAACATCCAAAGCTACCTCAGGTTTTGGGCATCACATCAAAGAGCAGGTGAGGGTTATGATTCCCTGTAACGGGAGGAAGGAGCTTTGAGCTCCCATCAGTGTCAAAACAGAAATGGATCTTTCTGAAGCGACAAGGGCATAATTCGGGAATGATTTCCATGTCCTGTGAAAATTTCTTCTTCCTTTTGATTCTGATGAGCATTTATTTATTTATTTATTTATTAGTCTTGGTAATTATTGAACAGCAGTCATGCCTTCATGGTTCCCACAGAAACATCACTGATTTGATGAATTTTGTGCCATAAACTGAGTGTTCCCAAACAAGTTCTCCAAGGATGTGACGCTCCTCAACGCCTTCACAGGTTTAGGGATCACTGCCTGTGGCATTCCTGAAATGCTTCCTTGGGTTACATTTCTTTTCTGAAGGGATAAATATTCCAGTGTTAAATTTATTTTCTGAACTTCATATTCCAGGGTGGATTTTTTTAAACTGCAGAATTATAGCTGTCGCTGGCAGCGAGAATGAAACCGCAAGAGCTGAGGCTGGACTGGAGGATACTGTAGGAGTTCATTGTTTCTGTGGATGTAAAATCCTTAAAATCCTTGGAAAATCCAACCCAGCAGCTCTCTCAGTGCTCTTGCTCAGCAGAGCTGCAAAGAAATTGCTCTGAAACATTTTATTGATGGGCTGCTGAACAAGGAGAATGCAGAATCAGAGAGGGCTCAGGATCTCCTGCCCCGGAGCTGCTTTGCCCACAGCAAATCCTTTTATTTCACAGCACAGCAGCCAAAAAATGCCCCAAAAAATGAATAATAAACTCAATAAACCAAATTAAAAACCCAAATAAATCAAATAAACCAAATAAACCAAATAATAAACCCAAATAAACCAAATAAAAAACTCAAATAAACCAAATAAATAAACCCAAATAAAAAAACTCAAATAACCAAATAATCCAAAGAATAAACTCAAATAAACCAAACAACAAACCCAAATAAACCAAACTATAAACCCAAATAAAACAAATAAACCAAATAAACCCAAATAAAAAAAAAACTCAAATAAACCTAAAAACTCAAATAAACCAAATACCAAATAATAAACCCAAATAAACCAAATAAAAACTCAAATAAACCAAATAAACCAAATATATAAACCAAATAAACCAAATAAAACTCAATAAAATAATCCAAAGAATAAACTCAAATAAACCAAA
>CM019238.1:371939-421802 GCA_009741485.1 Malurus cyaneus samueli | reverse complement strand
TGAGGGAGCGGAGCGGGAGCGCTTTGGGTCCCGGGCTCGGATCGGGGTCCCGGGGTCACACGGTGGCTTTGGTGGCCTTTAGGATGGGCAGAGGAAAGAGTCTGCAGCTCTGGGGAAAAACCTCCATTGAGGGGCATTCCGTGGAACGCGCTGCGCTGGTGCCAGGGGTGAGTTTTCCAGGAGGGGCGTGGGAGAGGCGGCTGCGGTCCGGTCCGAGTCCCGGAGATGGAGGCAGCAGGAGAAGGGCAGAAAACCTGTCCCAGATCCCCTTCAGAGGAACTGTTGGAGGTAGTCAAGGAAAGAAACTGCTCCTGGCTGTGATTTATCCATGAAGGAGCTTTCCCACATCTTTGGGGCCATGTTTTCCTGCTGCCTGACAGCTGCTGTCACACTCTCCACGCTTCCAGGATGGAGAGCAGGAATATTTCCAGCCTGCGCTGATGTGGAGTAAATATTGTGCTGATTTACAGCTGAATGCACAGTTCAGGATTAAACCAGAGACCCCAGTTGGCATCCAGAGCTTGACAAGCTCATTAGTGGCTCTGCATGCAGGCTCTGCTTACCCGGTGTAATCCTGACAGCTTTTAGAAAGGATTCGTGACCTTCAAAGCAGGAGATGAGACAGGAATGGGGCAGGAAACAACGATGATTAGGGCTGAGCAGAGCTGGGGAGACAGCCAGCAAAGGCATGCCTGGCTTTCCAAGCAGAGCTGAGGACTGAAGGGGAATCTCCGAGTGGAGCTGGAGGATCCTTCTGACAAGGCTCCCTCCTGTGCAGACACCTCTGATCATTCTCTGATTTCCCTTTTTTTCCCTGCACATGCTGCTTGATCATTTGGAGTCACTGCAGACAAGACATGGAACAGCTGAAAAGGGGATTACACAGGCTATGAAGCACCAGAGGAGTTCTGTCAGCCTGAGCTCCCTGCACAGCTCTGTGACATCCGGATATTCTCAGGGAATGCCCTGCCTCCAGTGACAGAGCTGAGCCTGGTATCGAGTGGCCCTGGGGAGGTGGATTTCAGTCTTCAGTCTCATTTTACAGACTGAGCTCACTCTCCCCAAGGAACAGTTCAGGTGCGAGGTGAGCTCTGTGCTGCTGCTGAAAGCCCTCAGGACCTTAGGAAAGGCTTTTCCATCGGTTTGGTTTATCCCAATGTCCGTGCAGCAAATCCTTTTGGGATTGTTACCCTCCTTTGTTGTAATCTTGGTGCAGTTAAAGGAGCCCCATCTGTTCTCAGCCTGCATTCACAAACTGAAGTGCTTGAAAATGTGAAACCCTGACACTCTCTCAGGACTGCATCTCACGTTTGTTTTTTTTTTTCTTTGATTTGCCTCCTCACAGGGCCCTGTCCCCTGCCAGGTGAAATGGAGCAGCCTGTGCACACCCAGCCTGGATCATGGATCAGTCCCTGCCCTTGTGCAGGTGCCATCCTGTGGGATCCTCTCCTGGAATCCTGCTCTCAGCCTGGTGGAAATGCTCATGGTGACTCTGGAGAGGCTCATGGCCTCCTGATCCATGCTGGATGCCACAGGAGGAAGATCTTGGAGGTCATTTCCAGCCCTCAGCTTTCCAAGCTTGTCCAACCTGGATGAGCTGAGCAGTGCCCATGGGGACCTGTGTGGTTTAACAAGTCCAAGTGCTGGTGCTGCAGCCCCTTGTATGAATCCAGCCTGGAATGAACACATGGAGCAGGCCTGGAGAAGGATTTGGCCAAGTCCAGAACCCCCAAGCCCCCTGCAGATGCGCTCCAGCCCTGGGTCCAGCACAGGGAGGACGTGAGCTGCTGGAGAAAATCCAGAGGAGGCACCAGGATGATCTGAGCAATGGAAGCCTGCTGCTCTGGAGCCAGGCTGGGAGAGCTGGGGTGCTTCCTGGAGAGGAGAAGATCCAGGAGAGCTCAGAGCCCCTGCCAGGGCCTAAAGGGCTCCAGGAGAGCTGGAGAGGGACTGGGACAAGGGATGGAGGGACAGACAAGGGAATGGCTTCCCAGTGCCAGAGGGCAGGGATGGATGGGATTTGGGAAGGAATTTTCCCTGGGAGGGTGGGCAGGCCCTGGCACAGGGTGCCCAGAGAAGCTGTGGCTGCCCTGGATCCCTGGCAGTGTCCAAGGCCAGGCTGGACATTGGGGCTGGGAGCAGTGGGACAGTGGGAGGTGTCCCTGCCATGGCAGGAGTGCATTGGGATGAGCTTTAGGGTCCTTCCAACCCAAACTAGTCTGGGATGCTGTAATCAATGATGTTGTGCTAATTACCTACAGCAGCACTCGACACAAAGACTTCACCCCTCAGCCCACCTCACCTCCTGCAGGGGATTTTACTGTTACCCTAAAGTTTGGGACATTCCAAGGACTGGGTGCAGCTCACAGTGCACTGCTGCCCTGATTTCAATAAAATGTATTGATCCCCTTTGCTCAGGGTGGGTGAGGGGACAAAAGAAGGCCTGGCTGGTTTTTTTCTCTGCTTCCAGATTTGCAGACTGCTTAAAAGTGTCTCATTTCCCTTGGCATGGCTGAGTGAGAACACTGCAACCCCTCTGTGCCTGTGTGGAATACCTTCCAGCCTGTTTTGTGGCTCTTTTTCATCAAAGCAGATTAAAACATCCAGTGTGTGAAAAAAGCCCCGCAGTGAAGGCAGTCAGAGCCTTGGAACAACGTGTGGTATTTGCTGAGCCCTGAGTACAACTTTTATCAGAGAGCACTGAACCCTGGGCTGCTCTTTGTACACATTTTACACAAAATGTTTGGTCTTCCAAGTTCTGCCAGCTCAGTTTGAGGGCTTTTTACCTCAAAAGTGCCCATTCTGTGGGGTCACTGATTATTTCAGTGCAGTGCTACGAGCTGAAAGACCTCCTCAACACAAATAACTCAAATAAACCAAATAAAAAAAAACTCAAATAAACCAAAACAAATAAACTCAAAATAAAAAAAACATAATCAATAAAACCAATAAACTCAAATAAACCAAATAAATAATCTAACAAATCAAAATAAAAACCCAAATAAACCAAATAATCCAAAGAATAAACTCAAATAAACCAAATAAATAAATCAAGCAAAATAATAAACGCAAATAAACCAAATTAAAAAAAAAACCACAAATAAACCAAAAAAAAACTCAAATAAACCAAACTAAAAACCAAATAAAAAACCCAATAAACAAATAAACCATAAAAACTCAAATAAACCAAACAAATAACTCAAATAAACCAAATTATAAACTCAAATAAACCAAACAAATAACTCAAATAAACCAAATTATAAACCCAAATAAACCAAATAATAAACCCAAATAAACCAAATAAACCAATTAAAAAACTCAAATAACCCAAATAACCCAAATAATTAACTCAAACCAGATAATATACCCAAATAAACCAAATAATATACCCAAATAAACCAAATAAACCAATAAAAAACCCAAATAAGCCCAAATAAACCAAATAAAAACCCAAATAAAGCAAACCAGGGAAGGGCTCTGGTTCATTCCTCCCTCGGGTGGAGGTTGAAGGTTGTCCAGGTGACCCCAGCTTGTCCTGAACTGGGATAACGTACACGGAGAGGGCCTGAAGTAAGTTCTGTCCTCAAGGTTGGGCTTAACTCCCCAGGCAGGGGTGGCTGGGGTTGGTTTTCCTGCAGACAGGGCTCAGCTCCTCGGTGGACATCCAGAAGAGCTCAGGGATACCTTGGGATCTGGTGTGGAAGAGGGCTGGAGCTGCCAGGGGTCCCAGCAGGTGGGAATGGACTAGTGGGAGGGACTCAGCAGGAATGGGAATGGGACGGCTCCATGGGATGACTCAGCAGGAATGGGAATGGGGACTCGCAGGATGGGAATGGGACCGGCAGATGGGGACTGATGGCAGCAGGATGGGACCAGCAGGGGGATGGGAGCATGGAGCAGAGAATGGGACAGCAGGAATGGGAATGGGGATCTGGCAGAATGGAATGGGATCTGGCAGGAATGGGAATGGGGACCGGCAGGATGGGAATGGGACTGGCAGGAATGGAATTGGGGACCTGCAGGAATGGAATGGGAACTGGGAGGAATGGGAATGGGGGGAATGGCGATGGACATGAATGGGACAGGAATGGGATGGGAGCGGTCCGGGTGTAACGGAATGGAATGGGAATGGGACACGGCGGGAGGAAGGGAATGGGACACAGCGAAGGGACGGATGAGGGAATGGGAATGGGGATCCAGCAGGAATGGGAATGGGGACCCGGCAGGAATGGGAATGGGGACTCAGCAGGAATGGGAATGGGGAAGCCAGGAATGGGAAAATGGGAATGGGATCCAGCAGGAATGGAATGGGGACCGCAGGAATGGGAATGGGGACCGCGCAGGAATGGGAATGGGGACCCGGCAGGAATGGGAATGGGACCGGCAGGAATGGGAATGGGAACGGCAGGAATGGGAATGGGACCGGCAGGAATGGGAATGGGGATCTGGCCAGGAATGGGAATGGGGATCCGGCAGGAATGGGAATGGGGACTCAGCAGGAATGGGAATGGGGATCCGGCAGGAATGGGAATGGGGACCGCAGGAATGGGAATGGGGATCCAGCAGGAATGGGAATGGGGATCCAGCAGGAATGGGAATGGGGATCCGGCAGGAATGGGAATGGATGACCTGGCAGGAATGGGAATGGGGATCCGGCAGGAATGGGAATGGGGACCAGCAGGAATGGGAATGGGGATCCGGCAGGAATGGGAATGGGGATCCGGCAGGAATGGGAATGGGGACTCAGCAGGAATGGGAATGGGATCCGGCAGGAAATGGAATGGGGACTCAGCAGGAATGGGAATGGGGACTCAGCAGGAATGGGAATGGGGACCGGCAGGAATGGAATGGGATGGACAGGAATGGAATGGGACCTGCAGGAATGAGGGATGAACTGGCAGGAATGGGAATGGGGATCCGGCAGGAATGGGAATGGGGACTCAGCAGGAATGGGAATGGGGACTCAGCAGGAATGGGAATGGGGACCTGGCAGGAATGGGAATGGGGATCTGGCAGGAATGGGAATGGGGACCTGGCAGGAATGGGAATGTGGGACCTGGCAGGAATGGGAATTGGGAACCTGGCAGGAATGGGAATTGGGACCTGGCAGGAATGGGAATTGGGACCTGGCAGGAATGGGACCCAGCAGGAATGGGAATGGGGACCCAGCAGGAATGGGAATGGGGACCCGGCAGGAATGGGAATGGGGACCCGGCAGGAATGGGATGTTCCGGCAGGAATGGGCTCCCTTCCCACTCTACCTGGGGGTGAGGAACTGTGGGAAATGCACATTAACACAGGCAGGCCTGGGAGAAAGGCTGATTTATTCCCCCTATTTTAGAACTGATTTATTGACCCCTCTTTTAGAATTGATTTCTGTCCCCCCTATTACAGAACTGATTTATTCCCAGCTATTTAGAATTTATTTCCCCCTATTTTAGGATTCCCCCCCCCCATTTTAGAATTGATTATTTCCCCTGAGATTTGATTTCTTCCCCATTTTAGAATTTATTTCTTTCCCCCTGTTTTAGAATTTATTTATTTCCTCCTACTTTAGAATTTAGAACTGATTTATTCCCCCATTTTAAAATTGATTTATTTCCCACCCTGTTTTAGAACTGACTTCTTTTCCCCCCTATTTTAGAAATGATTTATTCCTCCCTATTTTAGAACTGATTTATTTCCCTTATTGAGAATTGATTCTTCCCCCATTTAGAATGATTTATTCCCCTGTTTTAGAATTCAGTATTTCTAGCTGTCCCATTTGAATTTTCCTGATTCATATTTTCTATTTAGAACTGATTCCTTCCCCCATTTTAGAATTTATTTCCCCTATTTCAGAATTTATTTCTTTCCCCCTATTTCAAAATTTATTTATTTCCCCTTTAGGTTTCCATGGGTCAGCTGAGCTTGGAACCATTTCCAGGTATCCAGGAGGGCAGTGAAGGAGCAGGAACCTCCCTAAGCTGTGCCGGGCACTGCCCCTGGGTGGTTGTGCAGCCCCAGGGACCCCCTGGTTCAGTTTTCTCCAGGCCTGGGGGTTGTTTTTCACCCTGTTCTGCCCAATCATTCATTTATCACCTATTTCATAGAATAAAGCTGCTGTTTTTAATTTTAACCCCACGCTGATTTCTCTCCTTACCCCCACATCAGGAGGGAACAGAAGGAATTCAGCCCTAGAACCATCTCAGGATGTCTTTACTACATCCTCCTCCATTGTCAAATTGTTCTTTTTTTCCCACTTTCACATTTCCTGTGTTTGAAACTGCAGCTGTTTGTAGCCTTCCCTTTCCCCTGCTTGTATCTCAATATATTTTAGGGCTGCTTGAAGCGTTAAGCAAACACCCAGAGATCACTTATGGGGAAACATCACAGCCTCCTGCTCTTTTCTTTCCTCCCACCCACAGCCACAATCATTTTATCATTATTGGCTGGCCATTATAAATAGAAATAGAAATAGAAATAGAAATATACATAATATAGATTATGAATTATATATAAATTATAGAAATATCAATTATGTAAAGATAATATAGATACACATTGTCTATAGAAATTATAGAAATAGAAGTTATAGAAATATAAAGTGTTTCAATTAATTGGCCACAGTCTGGGGTGTTTCACAAGGGAATCTCCACTCTGGGATGCACAGGAACTGCTGGATTTGGGATCTCTGGCGGGGTTCCAGCAGGGTCACTCCAGGTGAGTGAACTGCAGGGACACGGGCAGTCTGTTCCCAGATAAATCCCTCCCCTCGTGCCACTGCCATGGAAGCAGCAGAGCTGAAGGAATCCTGTTGGTTGTTGATTCCCACTGAACCTTCAGAGTTCACCCGGTGGGTAAAAGAATGACAGAACCATGGAATCCCAGACTGGTTTGGGTTGCAAGGACCTTATAGCTCATCCAGTCCCACCCCATTCCATGGGCAGGGGCTCCTTCCACCACCCCAGGGTGCTCCAAGCCCCCGGAGCTCCAGGAGAGTGCAGGAGGTTGGTGAATCCTTTTGGGAGCAGGAAAATCAACTTCCAGGGCTTGGAAGGGCTCCAGGAGAGCTGGAGAGGGACTGGGGACAAGGGCTGGAGGGACAGGACACAGGGAATGGCTTCCCAGTGCCAGAGGCCAGGGATGGATGGGATATTGGGAAGGAATTGTTCCCTGGGAGGGTGGGCAGGCCCTGGCACAGGGTGCCCAGAGAAGCTGTGGCTGCCCCTGGATCCCTGGCAGTGTCCAAGGCCAGGCTGGACATTGGGGCTGGGAGCAGCCTGGGACAGTGGGAGGTGTCCCTGGAAGGTTCTGGAACGGGCACAATTGGTTTATTTTGTTCTGAGGCATTTTGGGAGCCAGCAAGGAAGTCAGAATTAACAGACAGGAGTCAGAATTAACAGTAAGAGATTCCTGTAAATGGGAATTCTCTGGCCAATTTCTGGGAACCTTACAGCCAGACTGTGCTGTAAAACGCAGGGATTTCAGTGGAGTCACTCCTGCTTTGCACCCAGGTGCCAGAATTTGGCCCCAGGAGCCTGGCAGAGGCTGCTGGATGCCTTTGACTGAGGTGACTGGAGGTGCCACGCTCCATTCAGGGGATCAGCCCCACATCCCATCGCCCGCACTCCAGGACTTATTCCTCCTGCAAGACTAATTTAATTCCAGGAAAATTTACTGGCTAAGGAAGAGCTGAATTGCTTGGCAGCATAGTGAGGAGAAGAAAGAACCTGTCAGGAGTGTCACCGAAACTGCAGGAAAAACAAAAACCCTGCAACAACATTTTTAATGTTAGAGAGTTGATTTTCTGGCCAGGAGTGCCAAGAATATCACACTACACCGCGGGTGTGCAGGACAATCATTCCAGACACATGGATTTACAAGATTTGCCCCAACTTTATCCAGTCCATCCCAGAGAACTCCATGGGTTCAATGTTCATTGTCCAACGTTGGGCAGTTCTCAGGTTTGGGTTCCTGTTGGATCTGGATTTGTTCAGCTCCGATGCTGATCAGGCCTGCTCCTCATCTCTCTGTGCCCAGAGCAGGGGGCTCTGACCATGCAGGGGGGAGCTTTGGGGCTGAGACTCTGTTAATGGTCACTGATGGTCACTGTTGATGGTCACTGATGGTCACTGATGGGCACTGATGTTGGGCCACTGATGGTCACTGATGCCACTGATGGTCACTGAGGCTTGAGTCGCTGTTCTGATGGTCACTGATGGTCATGATGGCTGATGGTCGCTTTGATGGTCACTGTTGGTCATGATGGTCACTGATGGTCACTGATGGTGGCGTTGATGGTCACTGAGGTCACTGATGGTCACTGATGACTGTTGATGGTCATTGATGGTCCATGATGGTCACTGATGGTCACTGATGGCCACTGATGGCACTGGTGGTCACTGATGGTCACTGGGGTCACTGGGGTTACTGTTGGTCACTGGGAGGGTCACTGATGGTCACTGGTGGCTGTTGATGGTCACTGATGGTCACTGATGGTCACTGATGCCCATGATCACTGTCCTTTCTCCTGTCCCCTCCCGCTCTTTTGAGCTGTGAAGCTCCTCAGGTCTCCCCTGGTGGAACAATGCCCTGGAGAGAAACTTCAGCGCCTTCCCCAGGGCAAAGGTGAACAAAATCTGACTAAAGTTACATTAAAAAAAAATTTAAACTGGTTTATTTTCCAGTAGGGTGTAAACCTGGTGTATTTCTTTGACCAGAAGAGTACCAAATATAATGACTGAACCAAAGTTCCCTCCAGAACCATAAATTAGGAGCTGAATCCCTCACTCTAGATGTAGCTGCTGAGAACTGGTGCTGCTGCACAACTGAAAACCAAGCTCCATCCTCCCAACACCAAAATAATTTCAGAGCCTCAAGCCATGAGCTAGGGAGGAACTCAGGAATCATGTGTTATTGGAGTTCTGTTAATTCCATCTCGTGTTGTTACCCCATGAAATCCAGGAAAAGGGATCATTCAAAAGTTGAGCTGTGAAAGCACAATTTGAGGGAGCGGAGCGGGAGCGCTTTGGGGTCCCGGGCTCGGATCGGGGTCCCGGGGTCACACGGTGGCTTTGGTGGCCTTTAGGATGGGCAGAGGAAAGAGTCTGCAGCTCTGGGGGAAAAACCTCCATTGAGGGGCATTCCGTGGAACGCGCTGCGCTGGTGCCAGGGGTGAGTTTTCCAGGAGGGGCGTGGGAGAGGCGGCTGCGGTCCGGTCCGAGTCCCGGAGATGGAGGCAGCAGGAGAAGGGCAGAAAACCTGTCCCAGATCCCCTTCAGAGGAACTGTTGGAGGTGGTCAAGGAAAGAAGCTGCTCCTGGCTGTGATTTATCCATGAAGGAGCTTTCCCACATCTTTGGGGCCATGTTTTCCTGCTGCTTGACAGCTGCTGTCACACTCTCCACGCTTCCAGGATGGAGAGCAGGAATATTTCCAGCCCTGCCGCTGATGTGGAGTAAATATTGTGCTGATTTACAGCTGAATGCACAGTTAAGGATTAAACCAGAGACCCCCAGTTGGCATCCAGAGCTTGACAAGCTCATTAGTGGCTCTGCATGCAGGCTCTGCTTACCCGGTGTAATCCTGACAGCTTTTAGAAAGGATTCTGTGACCTTCAAAGCAGGAGATGAGACAGGAATGGGGCAGGAAACAACGATGATTAGGGCTGAGCAGAGCTGGGGAGACAGCCAGCAAAGGCATGCCTGGCTTTCCAAGCAGAGCTGAGGACTGAAGGGGGATCTCCGAGTGGAGCTGGAGGATCCTTCTGACAAGGCTCCCTCCTGTGCAGACACCTCTGATCATTCTCTGATTTCCCTTTTTTTTCCCTGCACACGCTGCTTGATCATTTGGAGTCACTGCAGACAAGACATGGAACAGCTGAAAAGGGGATTACACAGGCTATGAAGCACCAGAGGAGTTCTGTCAGCCTGAGCTCCCTGCACAGCTCTGTGACATCCGGATATTCTCAGGGAATGCCCTGCCTCCGGTTACAGAGCTGAGCCTGGTATCGAGTGGCCCTGGGGAGGTGGATTTCAGTCTTCAGTCTCATTTTACAGACTGAGCTCACTCTCCCCAAGGAACAGTTCAGGTGCGAGGTGAGCTCTGTGCTGCTGCTGAAAGCCCTCAGGACCTTAGGAAAGGCTTTTCCATCGGTTTGGTTTATCCCAGTGTCCGTGCAGCAAATCCTTTTGGGATTGTTACCCTCCTTTGTTGTAATCTTGGTGCAGTTTAAGGAGCCCCATCTGTTCTGAGCCTGCATTCACAAACTGAAGTGTTTGAAAATGTGAAACCCTGACACTCTCTCAGGACTGCTCATCTCACGTTTTGTTTTTTTTTTTCTTTGATTTGCCTCCTCACAGGGCCCTGTCCCCTGCCAGGTGAAATGGAGCAGCCTGTGCACACCCAGCCTGGATCATGGATCAGTCCCTGCCCTTGTGCAGGTGCCATCCTGTGGGATCCTCTCCTGGAATCCTGCTCTCAGCCTGGTGGAAATGCTCCTGGTGACTCTGGAGAGGCTCATGGCCTCCTGATCCATGCTGGATGCCACAGGAGGAAGATCTTGGAGGTCATTTCCAGCCCTCAGCTTTCCAAGCTTGTCCAACCTGGATGAGCTGAGCAGTGCCCATGGGGATCTCGTGTGGTTTAACAAGGCCAAGTGCTGGTGCTGCAGCCCCTTGTATGAATCCAGCCTGGAATGAACACATGGAGCAGGCCTGGAGAAGGATTTGGCCAAGTCCAGAACCCCCAAGCCCCCACCTGCAGAAATGCCTCCAGCCCTGGGGTCCAGCACAGGGAGGACGTGAAGCTGCTGGAGAAAATCCAGAGGAGGCACCAGGATGATCTGAGCAATGGAAGCCTGCTGCTCTGGAGCCAGGCTGGGAGAGCTGGGGGTGCTTTCCTGGAGAGGAGAAGATCCAGGGAGAGCTCAGAGCCCCTGCCAGGGCCTAAAGGGGCTCCAGGAGAGCTGGAGAGGGACTGGGGACAAGGGATGGAGGGACAGGACACAGGGAATGGCTTCCCAGTGCCCTCAGGACAGGGATGGATGGGATCTTGGGAAGGAATTGTTCCCTGGGAGGGTGGGCAGGCCCTGGCACAGGGTGCCCAGAGAAGCTGTGGCTGCCCCTGGATCCCTGGCAGTGTCCAAGGCCAGGCTGGACATTGGGGCTGGGAGCAGCCTGGGACAGTGGGAGGTGTCCCTGCCATGGCAAGGAGTGCATTGGGATGAGCTTTAGGGTCCTTCCAACCCAAACTAGTCTGGGATGCTGTAATCAATGATGTGCTAATTACCTACAGCAGCACTCGACACAAAGACTTCACCCCTCAGCCCACCTCACCTCCTGCAGGGGATTTTACTGTTACCCTAAAGTTTGGGACATTCCAAGGACTGGGTGCAGCTCACAGTGCGCTGCTGCCCTGGATTTCAATAAAATGTATTCATCCCCTTTGCTCAGGGTGGGTGAGGGGACAAAAGAAGGCCTGGCTGGTTTTTTTCTCTGCTTCCAGATTTGCAGACTGCTGTAAAAGTGTCTCATTTCCCTTGGCATGGCTGGGTGAGAACACTGCAACCCCTCTGTGCCTGTGTGGAACACCTTACAGCCCGTTTTGTGGCTCTTTTACATCAAAGCAGATTAAAACATCCAGTGTGTGAAGAAAGCCCTGCAGTGAAGGCAGTCAGAGCCTTGGAACAACGTGTGGTATTTGCTGAGCCCTGAGTACAACTTTTATCAGAGAGCACTGAACCCTGGGCTGCTCTTTGTACACATTTTACACAAAATGTTTGGTCTTCCAAGTTCTGCCAGCTCAGTTTGAGGGCTTTTTACCTCAAAAGTGCCCATTCTGTGGGGTCACTGATTTATTTCAGTGCAGTGGCTACGATGCTGAAGCCAATTAAACAATACCTGGTGATGAAACTATTTTAGTCTTGTGGGCTGGGAGCACAATTAGGAAAGTCTGGCTATTTTTGGGAGTGAACGCAACTTCCTGCTTCCCTGTGCTGCTGCTAAAGATGATGGGAGTGCCTTTATCTTTTTATCTCTGTGCAAACAGCCCTAAATCCAAAATCCAGGGCGGTCTGTTGAGGAAAGAGTGGAGCTCCACCTCTTTTAGCTCTTTGTTGTCTGCCATAATCACAAAAACTACAGTTTGAAGTGCTCAGTGCGTGTTCAGGGCTTGCAGTTGTCTCCTGGAGTCTGGGTTTATCTCTGCACAGCCCCTCAGCTGCACTTTTTCCAGCTTTTGGTTGGGAAATGGAAATTGGGCCAATAAAACTTCCAAAATGAGCAACGTGAGTTGTTAATTTGTAGAGGATCTGTGAGCAGGAGGCTCTTGCTGAACAAGGCCAGCTCAGAGCGGCTGCTGGCAGCCAGTGAATGTTAGCATTGTGCAGCTCTGTTATGAACTGAGTTCCAGAGTTGGGGACAAGTTGCTCTCCTGCAGGAACATCAGGGGGTTAGAATGATTTTATCAGAATATTCTCACTTTGTACCATTTTTTCCCAAAATCTGTTTTAAAAATAGAGGAGAGGTCCAGAAGGAAGTGGGGTGGAAGAGAACAAAACATTTTATTCTCTCCCTGCTCACAGCTAATCACACTTGGAATTTTTTTGTGCTTAATTGGGATATCTGAGTTCAGCAAGAGGAACTAAGAGGTGAAATGACTCCAAATGCTGGTGGACCTTGGCACAGTTTTAGGGCACACAAAGTCATTGTCCCAGCTGCTCCTGGGATGTTTTGCATGAATATAAAATTACCATACCCACAGAACTCTGCAATGCGAGTCAGGCTCTGACAAGGATCTTGTGCTGATGTTTGTAAACGTGTAAAAATTAAATACAAAAGGAAGGGGGGTGAGTGTTTCCTTGACATCTTTAAAGGAGAGATGTAAAACCATTCTTAGGTCTGTGTTGGCTCTTAAAATCCTTAAGGGTTAGGGGAAAAGTGGCTTAAAGCAGCTTAAAAACCTGGAATCCTATGGGACAACCACTGCCATTCCACCCTTTAAATAGTTAAAGGTCTTTCTCCCAGAGTGAAAAATGCTTGAATGTTTTCTTCTGGACAATTTCTGCTTTTTCAATTAAGCCAAGAGTCATTTCCTTGCCTGAGGAGGAGTGAGAGGAGGCTCCTGGCAAGTCCCTACCTGCAACTGGCTGTGGCTCTGTCAGGTTGGTCAATTAAAATAAATTCAATTAAATCCAAATAAATTCAAATTGCTATTGGGGCTGCATCAGCCCTGGTGGGGTGCCTGGAAGTGCTGGATCCTGGTCTGGGCTTTCCCATGGATGGAGAACAGGCAGGGACAGCCTGGTGAAGGTGCAGGGAATGGCTGTGCTGGGAATGTGGCCTGGAGCAGAGGAGGCTCAGGGAGTGCTCAGTGTCCCCAAATCCCTGCTGTGGGAGAGAAGGTGGCTCCAGCCCCTTGGGAGTGGTGGGAGCCAGCTGAGAGCCAGGAATTGTCACCTGACCGGGAACAGCAGGGAGTGGGGTAAGTGGGGTGGCCAGAGGGGAACATCCTTGGGATCCATCCTTTGGATCCATCCTTTGGGTGCCTCCTTTGGATCCATCCTTGGGGTCCATCCTTTGGGTGCCTCCTTTGGATCCATCCTTGGGGATCCATCCTTGGGGTCCATCCTTCGGGTGCCTCCTTTGGATCCATCCTTGGGGTCCATCCTTGGCCATCCATCCATGGGGATCCATCCTTGGCCATTTATCATTGGTGACCCATCCTTGGGCATCCATCCATGGAGATCCATCTTTGGGGATCCATCCATGCTTGGGAATCCATCCATGGGGATCCATCCATGGGGACCCATCCTTGGACATCCATCATGGGGGATCCATCCTTGGGGATCCATCCATACAGCTGGGCACTGCCCTGCACTTTGCTGGGAGCAGGGGTTGGACTGGGCACCTCCCACATCCCTTCCCAGTCCTGGATGAGGACGGGGATGTTCCCTGTCCTAAAACTCCTTTCCAGCTCCCAACACCATGTTGGGAACTATTTCCATCTGCTCTGTGGGCACTTTTATCCCAGAAACTGTTCCCTGGCTGAAATCCCATCACACTGCACTCACTGCCTGGATGTGGATGTGCCAATCCTCCTTGGATCTAACACTGGGAATATTTACTGTTTTGGCTGCCTCATTCACTGATTTGGGAGCAGCTGCTTCCCTTCCCAATCAGAAATCTGGGAATGCCTTCCTTCTGAACCCATCCAGCTGCTCTGCCCTGAAGCTGCCTGGCAGCTCCATCATTCCCCATCTTCACCCTTTTGTGGCTGCACATTCCTGTTTCCAGCCTTCTGGAATAATTTCCTTTACTCCCCTATTTTCCAGTTAATCCAGAACAGCTCAGTGAGCTCCTGGTATCTGTCACAAGGAGCATGAGCCACAGTGTCCAAAATGTCCCAGAGTGTCCCAGATCTGTTGGAGCAGGAGGATGAGGAATGGCACTGAGAGCAAGTCCTCCTGGAGAATCCCACACAGAATA
Organism: Malurus cyaneus samueli; assembly: GCA_009741485.1. Lineage (NCBI taxonomy): Eukaryota > Metazoa > Chordata > Aves > Passeriformes > Maluridae > Malurus > Malurus cyaneus. Next base: position 407,335 of record CM019238.1, on the reverse strand, counting down.
TTCCTGACACTCTGGGTGTCCCAAGAGGCTGAAATATTCCTTTCTTCTGAAGTTACAGCACACACTCGCCCCATTGAGATGTTACCTTTGCTCTTTGAGATCTTACGAGAATTATCTGGATTCTGGGATTAAAAGGAACAAAATCTATTTTGGAGTGCCTGAAGTCTTTAATTCCTTATAATCGAGTGTTGTTTACAGCTTATTATTGAAGCTACAACTCCAGTGTGTATTCCCACCCCTGGTGGTTGCTGGAAGTCCTTAAACATTTTTAAAAAACCTAAACCAGCAGGAATTTTCCTCCAGAGGGGGGCACAGAGACCCCTTCATGTGGGGATTCCTGGCTGGGAGGATCCCAGGGGACCAAAAGCTCCTTCCAAGCCCCAGCACCCCCAGGACAAACCTGGCATCCCCAGCTGGGCCCTCTCCTGCCTTTGGAGCCCCCAAACCTCCCTGGCAGGGAAAGCCGGGAGAGACTCCCGTGGGAGGAGAGGCAGCTCCGAGGGGCTTTTGCCAGGATGGAATTTCCTTGGAGCCCAAATGTGCCAGGTGATGAGGGAGGGAGGGAGGGGACAGGTGAGGTGCCAGAGCCCTGGCAGGGGGTGACAAGGCTCTGAGGGGGGACATGAGGTGACAAGGCTCTGAGGGGTGATGGCACTCTGAGGGGACACCCAAGGTGACAAGGCTCAGTGGGGCTACACGAAGTTCTGGTTCTTAGGGGGGACACCCAAGGTGATTGATGGCTCTGGAAGGGAACACATAAGGTGACAAGGCTCAGGGGGGACACATGAGGCAATGGAGCTTGGGGGTCACAAGAGGTTCTGGCTTTGAGAGGGGACACCCGAAGTGATCGATGGCTCTGGGAGGGAACACACAAGGTGACAAGGCTCAGGGGGGACACAAGGAGTGACTGATGGCTCTGAGAGAGGACACATGAGGTGACAAGGCTCAGGGGACACTCGAGGTGATGGCTCTGGAAAGGGACACCCAAGGTAACAGGGCTCAGAGGACAGCCAAGGCGATGGCTCTGGGAGAGGACACCCAAGGTGACAAGGCTCCGAGGGCACTGGAAGTGATTGCCGGCTCTGTGGCAGCAGCAGCAGCTCGGCAGCTCCCCAGGCCCTCCCTGGATCTCTGGCACCAGCAGACTTGGCACCTCCGAGCCCCACAGTTTTGGGGGCGCTCCCAGAAACATCCCTGCAGCCGTGAGCCCCCCACATTTGATAACTCTCTATATAAGGATTTCTATGTGTGCATCTTCAGTTTGCTTCTGCTGGGGTTGCAGCACAATCCTATTTGCTTTGAGCAAGTCAGGGCTGTTTAAAGCACACCGTGGGACATTAACAGGAGTTTTCTTACTTGCCTTGGAGAAGAAGCCAATTAACAGCACGGTAATTAGCTGAAGGCTCTGTGCTCCAATGTACTCGAACATTTAAGCAGCTGGGAGGTTGCGTTTACAGTGGCAAAGCGCTTCAGGAGGCTCCTGGTGTCGAGAAATCTTACCGCACAGATGCAAAAACGAAGCCCAAAGGAATTTTGAGGCGCCATGCCTGGAAAAACGGGAAAGGAAAGTGGAAAGTTTCCCTGTCCGACAGGAAAAGATGAAGCTTCCCATACCGGGAGTCGAACCCGGGCCGCCTGGGTGAAAACCAGGAATCCTAACCGCTAGACCATATGGGAGGCGCTGAGAGACCTTGCGCCCGCGCACCTCAAATCACTTGTACTCCGCCCCTCTGATCCGTGGGATGGCTCCGCCCGGGCGGTTCCACCAGGCTCCGCTCTGCCGCACCACGGGAGCCACTGGAAATCACCGGGAGCCACCGGGACCCCCGCCATGAACCCCCCGCTCCTTGCCAGGAACGCTCTGCCCTCAGCCAAGATGGCGGCCGGGGCTTCAGCCGCCCGGCGCCCGCATCACTCGACGGCGCGGGCGCGCGCGCGCGGGCGGCGGGTTGCCGCCCTCACGTGACGGCGGGGCCGCCGAGCGCTGGTCCCGGAGGTGAGCGCGGGGGGCGGGACGGGGCGCCCGCACAGCCGGACAGGCCCGGGACACCGCCCAGCCCCCCCCGCCCCCGAGGCCATACCGGACCCCCGAACCGCCCGGCCGTAGGCAGCGCCCCCCCGAAGCCGAGGTAGCGGGGGTCCCACCGGCACTGCCCCCGTTCGCCCATCGCCGCCGAGGTACAGAGGCGAGGCCCGGCCCGGGGGGCGCGCGGCGCTGCGAGGCCCGTCGGCCGGCAGGGGAGCGGGGCCGGGGCTGCCTCGGGCCGGGAACGGGGGCGCGCGGGAATCCCGGGAGAGCAGAAGGACATCCTGGGAAGGGGCTACGGGCAGTCTCGAGGAACAGGGGCTGCGGGGGGTTCCCGGGCCGGCAGGGTGCTTTCGGAACGCCGGAGGTTTCCCGGCAGCAGCGGCAGTTCCCCATGAGCCGGAGCAGGGGAGGGAGCGGGGCTTGTGGTCAGGCTCCTCCAGTGGACGGGGGTGGGGACTGGGATGGGGACGGGCGAGCGGAGCCACTGAGTAAGGAAAGCAGCGATCCAAGGTGGGCTTCTCTCGGCAGGTGTGTGATGCCAAGCACAGCCATGAAGAAAAAGGTAAGCACGGGAAAGAAGATCCTGCATTTTCATTCCCCATCCGTGAGCGCCGTCTGTTGTGTCCATCCCTCGGGCTATGGCTCCGGTGCCTCGGGAGCCGCTGGGAGTCAGCGCTGCATCCCCTGCTGAAGGTGCCGGACATTAAAGCCGGGTTTAAATCCCGGCCGGGCAGGGGGGGTCGGTGCAGAGCCTGCCCCGGCAGTTGCTGATTGCTGGCTGCTGCCGGGGCTCTTGTGAAACTCCTGCTTGGGGAAGAGGATCTGTTCCAACCCCTTCCTTGTTCCTGAGACACCTCCCGAGGTGTCCCAGGAGCCCCGGATTCCCTCAGGGCTCCCGGGAGGATGAAATTTAACACGTGGGGAAGGAGGAGCAGCTCTGGGAATGGCAGGGGTGGGTGTATCCCGGCAGGAGGGCATCCAGAGCTCTTAAAGCAGTATCCGGCTGGTGTTCCGTGGTGAGATGGGATTGGCTTCCCTGCACGGCCCTCGGTGCTGGTGCCTGACCCCTTTGCAAGGCCTCCACTGCCCAAACTTTGGGAATTGGGGCTGGTTCGAGCCGTGCCTCAGAGTGGGATCGAGTTTCTGCCTGGGATTTAGTGCTGGTGCTGTGAAATAAGAGCTCGGCTGTTCTCTGGGGTCAGCTCAGGGGCTGAGCCAGGCCAGGGGGCATTCTGGGGTGCCCTCCCCAGCCTTCCTTGTTGCCAAATCCTGGAGCCAGTGGGCAGCTTCCCCCCGCCAGGGCACTCCCAGCCTGGACCTGCTGCAGGAATTATCTGACCAAGCAGGATTGGGGAATTCTGCCTTGGCTTTGTCAGCTCCTGCCCCGCTGTCACAGGGTGAGGGTGGGAGGCTGGGCCAGCGCTCCCTGGGCTGTCCTCCTGAAATCCCTCCTGGATGGGACACTTCCAGGGCTGCTGCCAGGAGCCGGATTTGGCTTTGGAGCTGGAACTTGTTGAACAGCTGGGTTTTGTGAGCAGGGCTGCATTGGCTGCCACCATTGGGTTTGTTTTGTTTAATTTGTATTTTTAGATCACAATGCAAAGCCTCTGTGGTGTGACTGTCTCTGGTGTGACTATCTCCCCTCATCCCCAACCCCCAGCATTCCCTGCTTTTTGGCTGCCTCTCCTTTCCCCTGAGGTGTGCAGGGATGGGACATCATGGAGCCAAATGTCTCCTCTGGAGAGGAGTCCCTGGAGCCATCAGGAATCTCCTCTACACTGGGGACTCTGCCCTAGCCTGTCCTATCTGCTTTTCCCTCTTCTTCTGGTCTTCTGGCACCTGAAATTTGGAATTTGGGGACAAGAAGACCAGACAGGTCATGGGAAGAGCAGTATTAGATCTTTAAGGTCCCTCCCAGCCCAAACCACGCCGTGAATCAGGAGAGAGTGTTTGGGGTGGGAAAGCAGAAGTGACAGGTTGTTTCTGGTCTGGAAGAACTGAGTCAAAGCTGTTCTGTGTCTTGAAGTCCTGTGGTGCCACCAAAGCTATCAGGTGGTACAGCACCATGATTTTGTGCTGATTTCTATGATTTTTGGTGCCAGGGCAGGTGGAAGGGGCTGGGAATGGGGAGGCAGCTCCTGCTTTTCCTGTGTCTGTTGGGAAAAGTGTTCAGAGTGACCATGGCTTAGTGACCATGGACAGCAGGGGTGGGATGGCCATGGACGCCATGGGCAGGGGTGGGATGGCCATGGACACAGGAGGTGGGAGATGGCCATGGACACAGGGTGGGATGGCCATGGACAACAGGGAGGTGGGATGATGGCCATGGACACCATGGGTGGGATGGCCATGGACAGCAGGGGTTGGGATGGCCATGGACAGCAGGGGTTGGGATGGCATGGACAGCAGGGGTTGGGATGTCATGGACAGCAGGGGTGGGATGGCCATGGACAGCAGGGGTGGGATGGCCATGGACAGCAGGGGTTTGGGATGGTGAGGGACAGCAGGGGTGGGATGGCCATGGACAACAGGGAGGTGGGATGATGGCCATGGACACCATGGGGTGTCTGTTTCCTGCCTCCCAGGTGCTCCTCTTTGCCTCTCTCGGTGCATTCCCAGCTGGAATGTGCCCATCCTGTGTTTGGTGGTTTTGGCAGTAAGATGCCAGTTCCAAGGAGCTGGGAAGTACCTGGAACTCTGTGGTTGCTCATTTTCCCTTCTCTTCCTCTCTGCAGGTGCTGCTGATGGGTAAAAGTGGGTCTGGGAAGACCAGCATGAGATCCATCATCTTTGCCAACTACATCGCCAGGGACACGCGGCGCCTGGGGGCCACAAGTAAGGAATTCCCACCTGAATTCCCGGTTCTCCGGGTTCCAACCCCTCACCGGAGGGGCAGGGCCATTCCCTGCAGCCATCCCTGGGGCGGGTGTGTCCCTGCAGCTCCTCCCAGCTGCCCCACCTCACCAGGAGCTTAGTCCTGGGCTCAGGCAGGAAGTGGAGGGAAGGGAAAGGTCACGCTGGGATCAGCTTTGCTGCTTTGTTGTTCAGCCTTCATCCTTAACTCCTGTTTTTTGGATTGGGAAGCAGCCTTTGCTGCTTTATTATCTAACTTGTGTCCTTAACTTCTTGTTTTTTTGATCAGGAAGCAACTTTCGGTGCAGTTACACCTGTCAGAGCCTCCTCCGTGCTGGAGGAACATTCCCATTGTATCCAGGGATCCTGAAATGCTCCCCTGCTTTTGGCAGGATGATGAACTGGGATTAATTAGTGCCTTTTCTTTTTCCCTTTCCAAAGCCATTGTTGGAAAAAAGCCAGAAGTGATTGCTCTGAAAGAGCAGGATGGGTTGTTGGGATCTGCTGCTCCTTACTGTGAAGTGGCTGGGAGGATTTGTCAGGGATTGGTGTAAATTTCCTCTTTGCCATAAATCTGGCCTCTTCCTAAGGTTTACATTCCCTGTGTTCCTGGTTTCTTTTGTTAGGGGTGGCTTAAAGCTGCAGAGTCATTCCTAAAATATCCCAGGGCTCAGGGAATGTGTGGCTGAAGGGGAACACTCACTGCACTTCTCAGGAGAGCAGTGGGCAGGGAGGCCTGAATTCCTCTGGGAAATGGGGTGGGATTTTACAAACTGGGGCTGGTTTGTGAGGAATGGGCCATCCCTGAAAGTCTTCAAGGCTGAATTGGATTGAACGTGGAGCAGCCTGGGATAGTGGAAGGCATCCCTGCCCACGGAATGGGTGGAATTAGGGCTTTTAATCCCTTCCAACCCAACCCATGCCATGATTCTGAGCTGGTTTCCGTGGTTTGGGCTGCCTGAGCTCTGCCCCAGGTGTGTGGTGCTGTCAGTGAGCTCCTGCTGTCTCTTTGCAGTCGATGTGGAGCATTCCCATGTCAGATTCCTGGGAAACCTGGTGTTGAACCTGTGGGACTGCGGAGGGTAGGTACTGATTGTTCCTTTTCCAGCCTTTGGGGGTGGCTCTGGGGAATTGGGGATAGAGCAGAGGGGATTATCCTGTCCCACAGGATGAGATGGTGCCAAGGGAATGCCCCTTCTCCTGCTGTCCTGAGGTGCTGGAATTCCTCATCCCCAGCTTGATGCAAGTGGGATTTGTGCAGAGAGGCAATGCTGGAGGTTGATCCTGTGGCTCCTGGAAGCAGCATTTTTGAGGAATGCTATCCCCTCCTCAGCTCCAAGGCCTCATGGACCATCCAGCCCCATTCAGCCAGAGTTAAAGGAGATTTAAATTGTGGGATTTAAGGCTGAGCTGGTGCTTTTGTCCTGTTTGAGCTGTTCCTGCTGCTGTCGGGTTTCACGAGCAGCTCTTTAAAGCAGCAGGACATGAGGGAAGCTCCAGCTCCCTGTGGGATTGGGGGCTGATGCTCTCCAGGAGCTTTCCTTGGGAATGCTCCAGAGATGCAGCTCCAGCCTGGACTCCTGAGTGGGGTCCAAATCCCAGTTTGGTATTTCCCCAAAACCCACCGTGCCAGGAGAGCCCTGCTCTGATGGGTATCTCCCTTCTTCCCTGCTCTGTCCCCTCAGCCAGGACACCTTCATGGAGAACTACTTCACCAGCCAGAGGGACAACATCTTCCGCAACGTGGAGGTGCTGATCTACGTGTTTGACGTGGAGAGCCGCGAGCTGGAGAAGGACATGCACTACTACCAGTCCTGCCTGGAGGCCATTCTCCAGAACTCCCCTGATGCCAAGATCTTCTGCCTGGTGCACAAGATGGATTTGGTGCAGGAGGACCAGCGGGATCTGGTGAGGAGCTGGGTGCTGCTCGTCCCTGCAGGTCATGCTTCAAAGGCAGCCCCTCAGGGCTGTTCCTCCAAGGGTTTCTCACATGTTCCTGCCTTTTTTAAAAGTATGTTATCCTGGAATCCAGTGGACAACAGAAGTGGTAGCTTTTAGGGACAAAAAATTGTGCTTTCTGCCCAATTGCAGAGCTTCGAGCACACCTTGGCTCCAGGAGAGAGCAGGACTGGAGGGAATCCAAGCCCTGGATTCCAATCCCAATCCAATCATGATCTGGATGAAGGTGACAGTGACAGTTGTTGTCAGCTCAGCTGCTGCTCTCAGTCCAGCACAGCCTTTGTGCCAAAGCACCCCCAAAATCCAAGGGGTGAAACTTTCCCAGTCCATCAGGAGGTGCTTTCTGTGGGTTCTGCCTTCCCAGGAATCCTCTTTAGCCCCTGAATATCCTGGGAGTGCAGAGGATCAGCCTTGCAGAGATGTTGGGTGGGTTTTTTTGTGCTTTTTGAAGGTCACAGGGAGATGGGAAAAATACTGAGTTCCTACAACTTTTCCTGCTTGGACACCTCCTGATCCCACAGGGAGTTGAGCTGGCTCAGGGAGCACACCCCTTGCTCCTTGGCTTCTCCCTGCCTTGCAGCAGGTTTGGAGCCCACTTTGGGCTGCTGGGGGTGGTCAGAAGTGAGAAGTTTTGTTAAACTTTGTACCAGTTTCCAGGGAATTTGTCCCTGGGTGGCTGCAGAGGGAGCAGGTCCCTGCACAGCTGGAATCCCAGGGGCAGCTTGGCTTTGGATCATTTTGCCTGCAGGGATTACTCTTCCAGTCCTGGTCCTTCCCCCAGCTCAGGGGGAACAGTTCAGAGGTGTCTCCCAGGGAGCTTTTCCTCCCTGAAGGATGAGTCTCAAACCCTCCTGCTGCCCGATTCGTGGTGGGAGCTTTAAGGAGTGGTGCAGACTCAGGTGGAGCCCTGGAGGGAGGGATGGGCAGGAGAGGGGCCTTGCCACTCCTGAAGAGCTGTTTTAGGGGATCTGCTGCTCAGAACCTGCACATTTTGGGCTAAATACCTATTTTTGTGCTTGTTGCTGAAGCCTGTGCTGTCCAGAACCCACCTGGCTCATTCTGGCCCCACATTTTGTGGGGTTTGGTCCCTGTCCTGTCCCTACAAGCAGGAGGCCCAGGGGAAGGAGGCCCAGTGTGTGGGGACCTTGCTGGGTGTTCCAGCCTTCCAGAGGGGCCTGGATGAGCCTGGCTGTGCTGGGCTGTTCCCTGCTCCCCTTTTTCTGTGCCGTAACCAAGGGTAGAGTGTGGGGGAGGAGGGAATCCTGTGAGTGCCTTCCTTGTGCTGCTGAACCTAGAGCACTTACCTCCTGTCCTGCTGGATGTGACAGAGCTTTTTGCCAGGAATTTGTCCCAGTTCAGCTCCGCAGGGACACTTCACTCCCAACTCCCATTCCACAACACTCACACTTATTCCAGCTTTGGGTCCCAGGGAGGTTTTGGACCCCCCAAAGTGTCCAAGGCCAGGTTGGAGCATCCTGGGATGGTGGAAGGTGTGGGATGGGATGAGCTTTGAGGCCCTTTCCACCCAAACAATTTTGGGATTCTGTAACCAGACATCCCTGGCCCTGCTGCTGCCTGGGAGGTTCCTGGCCAGTGGTCCCTTCTCCAGAGCTATCCAGAGATCCAGGTGAAACTCACCCCATAATCGCACAGAGCGACTACAGGGCACAAACAGAAATACTTACACTCAATCCCTGAACTCTCTTCATTTCCCAGATTTTTAAGGAGCGTGAGGAAGACTTGAAGCGCCTTTCCCGGCCCTTGGAATGTGTTTGTTTCAGGACTTCCATCTGGGATGAGACGCTTTACAAGGTTGGTGCAGCTTCCTTTCTGTGTCTGCCTTCCCATGTGGAGCAGGAGGAGGATCCGTGTGGCTGCTGTGGGGTGTTCAGCTCTGCAGCAGGAAGCAAAATGGCCCCATTTCATTCTATTCCTATTCTATTTCTGTTATTTCCTACAGAAAATGTTGGAAAGCCAAAGTGTCCTTCCTGCCCTGTTCATTACCAGCAGGGCCAGAGCATTGGTGTTTCAGGATACTCGATACTGAGCCTCTTCCAGCTTGACTGTTATTACTTACAAGTGATGATTTCTTTTTTATCTCATGCCATGAAAAGTGTTTCTTTGTTCCCAGCTGGCCCCAGAGATCAGGGGCTGCAACCCCAGATATTCGGACATGAACAGTTCCCATGGGTGACTTTGGTCCCTGCTCAAAGCCCCTCTCTTCTTCCCACTGATCTCTGATACAATTAAAATAATCAGCAGAAGGAGGGGAGGAGTTTGGAGCGTGGCTGGGACGTTTCTCTCCCTCTCCAGGCATGTGAGAGCCATGTGCCCTGAAGGGTTAACTCCCATCCCTGGGTTGCATCCAGGAACGCTCCAGGGCTGGGCCAGGATTTAGGGACAGCACTGTCACTGGGATGTGTCTGAAATTTTCCCTCGTGCAGGAAGGTTTCCCATGCTCTGAGCAGATCCCAGACATCGCTGGGTTTCCAGGATTTCGCCTCTCCCAAGGCACAACTCAGCACAGAGCTGAGATGTGCAGGGCAGGTTCAAGCTGTGACTGCAGTGCCATAGCAGCACCAGAGCCTGGAAAGGAGCTCCTGTTCCCAGAAAAACACAAAAACTCTGCTCTTGTGCCTGAGCAGTAAAACCCTCCCTGGGAACGCTCAGACCTCACTGGGTTTCCAGGATTTTGCCTCTCCCAGGGCATGACCCAGCACAGAACCGAGGTGTGCAGGACAGGTTCAAGCAGGGTGTAAATTAGACCCAAATTAATCCTGGCTTTAATTAATTAACTAAAGAAAGACATGATCATGTGGTCAATATCAGGAACTTGGCAGACAGGCATCCCAGATACCCGTGTGGCCCTTGGGAAGGGCATGGCTGAGCACTGCCCCACAGTTGGGTCAGCAGCTGGGCAGGGAAGGGAGGCTGAGCTGGGAAAATCCGAGTGTGGATGGGGACAGATCCTGATCCCAGCACCCCCAGTCCCTCCTGGGCTCATTCCTGGCCTGAGATCAGGTGGAACCTTCTGTTGGGATCAGGGATGAGCTGCCAAGTGTCCATCTGTGTATTTACCTTCCCCAGGATTAAAACTCTCAAAAATTGAGTGGGAAAAGGAGACAGAAGCATTCCCACCTCAGCCCATGGAGGATTTAGGCCTCTTCAGCAGCCCTGGTCTTTCTCTGCCTGGTGGAGGAGAGCTTCAGCCAGGGAATGGTCTCCCGAGGTCTGGGCTCCCTGTGGGATCTGAGCATGGAAGTGGGAGAAGCTGCTCAGCCTTGCCCAGGTTGGCACCACCCAGAAGTGCCAAAAATCCCCTTGGGAGCATGTTTGTCACGGGAGGCTGAGGAGGGGAAGGGCTGCTGAGACCTTTGTGTGTCCTCATGTGCAGGCCTGGTCCAGCATTGTCTATCAGCTGATCCCCAACGTGCAGCAGCTCGAGATGAACCTGAGGAACTTCGCTCAGATCATCGAGGCAGACGAGGTGCTGCTCTTTGAGAGAGCCACATTCCTGGTGAGTTCCTGGATGGAGCTTCCCTTTCCCTCCCCTCTGCTCTGGAGCCAGGCTGGGAGAGCTGGGGGTGCTCACCTGGAGAGGAGAAGGATCCAGGGAGAGCTCAGAGCCCCTGCCAGGGCCTAAAGGGGCTCCAGGAGAGCTGGAGAGGGACTGGGGACAAGGGATGGAGGGACAGGACACAGGGAATGGCTTCCCAGTGCCAGAGGGCAGGGATGGATGGGATATTGGGAAGGAATTGTTCCCTGGGAGGGTGGGCAGGCCCTGGCACAGGGTGCCCAGAGAAGCTGTGGCTGCCCCTGGATCCCTGGCAGTGTCCAAGGCCAGGCTGGACATTGGGGCTGGGAGCACCCTAGGACAGTGGGAGGTGTTGGGTTGGAACTAAATGAGCTTTGAGGTTCCTTCTGACCCAAACCATTGTGGGATTCCATGGAAGTGTGGCTGGGAGGTGGCAGCCCCAGGTGCTGAATGCTCTGAGCCCAGCCTGGGACACTGAGAGCAGCCAGTGTGACCCTGTGGCTCACGGGACCATCCCAAAATTCCCCCTGGCAGCAGCTGAGCTGGTGTCGATTGGTGTTTCCTCCCCAGGCTCTGGGAGTGTTTCACATCCTCCTTCTGCTCTGACGATCCCTCTGCTCAGGGCAGGAACCCTTTGGTAGCTTCAGAACCAAACCTTTGCACTTCCTCCTGCTGGGCCATCTGAGCTGCTCCTGATTGCTTTTGATTTTTGGTGTTCTGCAATCCCAGGATGTGGATAAAAGATCAGCCATGGGACTGTGATGCTTTTTCAGGATATTGTGCTCCCAATCCCCCTGTGCCAGGTGGAAGGTGCTGGATAAAACCACCCTTGGTGTTTGTCCATATTCCTGATTTCTGGGTTTTTGCACACTTTGTACCAAAGTCTCGCTGAGCTGAAGGAAATGTTTGAATTTTTTTGGAGTGTTTTCCTTGATGGGGATTTGGAAATGATGGAGGGAATTTGGGAAAGGAGCCACGACTTTCCTTCCTCATTAAACTATCAGAGACAAACACTTGCCGTGCCTGGCAAGTGCTGCTTTTGGACCTTTTGCAGATAATAAACAGTTCCACCTTGGGGTGTGTAACAGTGTGATTGTTACAAGGACATTTTTAACTGAACAGGGATAATCTTTGCTACAAAATTCTGTGCTAATTTTCAGTGCAATTTTTTTTTCTCAAAAGATTCCCCTTGCCTTCTTTTTATTTTTTTTTCTATTAAACATTCCCAGAACTCTCTTCTCTTGAACGGAAATTTTCCTGTGAAAATCTTACTGTGAAATCCAAAACCCTTATTCTGAAATTGTGTTCAAATTGTAGTGAGAAAACCAAAGTATGGGAAGTTAAGGAAGGAAATGGAACACTGGGAATTTCAACCCTTGAGTCTGGTTAAAGTTGTATTGGTGGGAATAATTGGGCAAGTTTGAAAAGTGATAGGTTTAAAGTGGTTAAGGGAAAAAAAAAGAGGGGAAAAAACCCTAAAAAACATTTTAATGTGATTGCCTGGGTAGAGCAGAGCTTCACATTCCTGTGCAAGGGCTCCTGACACATCCAGGGAGAGCTGATTTGGGGATTCTGCAGAGTTGAGAGCAGCTGGCCTAAGGTTTTTAAGAGATTTGTCTTAGGTTTGCTGTGGGAACAGAGGTGATGGAGCTGTTTGTGCAGGAAATGCAGCTCTCCCTGGGTGTGGCTGAGGGATAAAGGGCTGGGGACCACCAGCTGGGTGGAAATGTTTGGGGAGATGTTCTCAAGGATTCCTAAAGCCTTTTGGATCCTCTGGAAGTTGGCATCCAAGCACTCTGGGCTGCTCCTGGCTGCTGGATCTCCAGGGAGGAAGAGGAGGGGGCTGCCCTGAGCTGCCTCTGCTCTGACTGGAGTGATGGACAGGGAATTCTCAAGGAAGCAACTGCCTTTGAGCCTCCATTTTTAGGGAGGAACAGCTTGGTTTGGCTTTGGGGTCAGTGCCAGTGCAGGATGGGGAATGTTGCAGCAGCACCTTAGGAGGGAAAAGCTATCCCAGCACTTGGCCCATTCCTGATCTGATGGCCTTGGATTTTTTTTCCTCTCTTTCCACCTATTTTTAACTTTGAATCAGGATTTAAATTCCTGATAAGCTGGAGCACTCAGTCTTCAGGGGACAGTGGTGTCACCTGGCAGATCTGTGCCATCCTTTGTGTGCTGATCCCATCACAGGCTCTCCTTTCTCCATCAAAGCCCCAGCAGCACTGCTGGGAACACCTCCCAAAATTCAATCAGCCAAAGGCAGTGTGAATCCCTGCCCTGGTGGCCACCCATTCCCAGAAGTGCTGCTGGGAATGCTGAGCTGGAATCCCTGACTGGCTGTGCCCCTTCTCCAGGTGATTTCCCACTATCAGTGCAAGGAGCAGCGCGACGTGCACAGGTTTGAGAAGATCAGCAACATCATCAAACAGTTCAAGCTGAGCTGCAGGTGAGCTGCTCTTATCAGCACTGGGGAGATAAGGGCTGTCCCAGCTTTGTCCAGAGGGCTCTCCAGACAATCCCAGTTGGACTCTTCAGCGGGGTGGAACTGCTGGAACACGCCCAGTTCAGTGTGAATTGTTTGACTTCCTCCTTTGCTGATGGGGGGAGAGGTTTGGTGCTGTGGAATTCCAGGCCTTTTTCTCCTTGATCAAGGGAGAGGAATTGCAGGGCTGAACTGATCAATAATAATGTTTCTCCTGGAAACTGTGAATGTCACCAGGAGAGCTCTGTTTCAGCCCTGTCCCAGAGGGTGAGGCTTGCAGACACTGTTTATCCCTATTTCCCATGGAAAAGTGGGAAGCTTGGCTCTGCACAGCCCCCAGGCTCCACAATCAGGTTAATCCCATGGATGTGTGGGGCTCGGCAGGATGGAGGAGTGGCTGGCTGGTTTACAGATGTTCAGATGTCTCCAGATATTCCCATTTAATATTTATTTCTGATGGTTATCCAGAGGGTCCTGCTGGGAATGGCTGAGCCCTGGCATCCATGGGGGAGTAGGCCTGGTCAGTGGGGCTGTGTCTGGAATTTCCTCCATTCAATGCACAAATCAGCTGATAACATTCCCTTTTGGCCCAAAACTGAGGAATTTTGTCTATAAAAGCAAGCCCAGCCCAAGCCCTTCTGTAACCACACCTTGCCAAGTGGGAATTGCAGCTCCTCCAGCAGCTCAGATTGAGGATGTCGGCCATGCGGGCACAAAAGCTCTTCATTCACTCCTTTTTTAACTGGATTTCCTTGTTTTTCAGTAAGCTGGCAGCCTCTTTCCAGAGCATGGAGGTCAGGAACTCTAACTTTGCTGCTTTCATCGACATCTTCACATCCAACACCTACGTGATGGTGGTCATGTCAGACCCTTCCATACGTAAGTCAGAGCCAAGAGAAACCTGTCTGGGACAAAAAAAAAACCCAAAAAACAGAAAACCGAAAAAACCCAGTGAAATTAGTCCAATTTAAACAGTGTTTCTCTTGGAAAATGATGTCTAAGTTACAGAAGTGATTGTAATGAAGGGATTGAGTGTGAGCAGGACCTGTAGAGGTGGTGGAACAGCTGAGCTGCTGCTGCTGTCCCAGGAGCCACCAAACCAGCCCTGGCTGAGCAGGCCATGCCTAAATCCTATTCTGGGCCCTTCTGAGCTGGCAGTCCCGGTGATTTTGGGAAGGAAGCAGAGCTGGCTCTTGGCTGGGTGTTGCTCTGGCTGCCTGGGCTGTCTTGGGTGGACAGGCTCTAATTTTAGCAGCATTTATTTATCCCGAGGAGGAGCTGCAGCAGTGCCAGCCCGCAGCCCCTGGGAGCAGTTCCCTGTTTACACAGCCTTTGGAATTCCTGCTGGGAGCTGAGGGGCTCCAGGGGCACTGCCCATGACTCCTTGGGCTCCAAGCTGGGGTTGCCCTGTCCCTGTTAGGGAATTAGGGACAGTGTGGGAGCCCTGGGGGACAGCTGGGGGTGAGCAGCTCTTCCTGGGACAGGCTTTTCCTCCTGTTCTTCTGGGATCAGCCAGCAGCCCAGAACCGTTCCACACTGAATTTTGCCCAGGCTATCCTACCTTAAATTTTGCTCAGAATTTCCCACATTAAATTTTGCCCAGACAATCCCAGATCAAATTTTATCCAGACCATCTCCCATTAAATTTTACCCAGACCATCCCACATTAAACTTTGACCAGACCTTCCCAGTCTAAATTTTGCCCAGTCCATTCCACATTTAATTTTACCCAGACTGTCCCACATTGATTATTTTGCCCAGGCCATCCTATCTTAAATATTGCTCAGATCTTCCCACATTTCATTTTACCCAGATTGTCCCACATGAAATTTTGTCCAGACCATCCCATGCTGATTTTTGCTCAGACCATCCACATTAAACTCTGCCCAGACTATTCCACATTAAATTTTACCCAGATCTTCCCATGCTGAATTTTTACCCATCCCACGTGAAATTTTGCCCAGCCCATCCCACTCGGGATTTTGCCTGCCTTGGGAGCAGCAGGAAGCCCCAAGACCCTGCAGAAAAGGATACTGGAGCTAGGCAGCCCTAAGGCCGTGGTGACTCGCACCCTTTTTAACTTCTTTTTATCTCCCCGGTCCCTTTTCCGTCGCAGCTTCCGCAGCCACGCTGATCAACATCCGGAACGCCAGGAAACACTTTGAGAAGCTGGAGAGGGTGGATGGACCAAAGCACAGCCTGCTCATGCGCTGATCCCAGGCACTGGGGCTTTGGGGGGAGAAAAAACAGATTGGGACTACTTCTTTTGAGGAGAATCTAACACTGTCCGTGTCTGTGTTGGGCTTTGAAATGAGTGTGCTGCTTGTTTTTTCTCCTGACCTGATCACGTCGGACACTAGAGGCTGGCTGGATCCGCTGCGGACCTTCCCGGGATTGCCTGGCACGGGTGGGGTCGGGAAGGAGGCAGCACAGGTGATGTGCCCCGCAGGGGGTGTGGCAGAGCCCGCGGGTGATGGCATATTTACTGTTTCCTTGGATTGTTGCTAGAATAAGTTTATAAATTTCTCCTCATCTTCGGTCATGGAAATAAATTTTTGCTACCAGGGATTTCAGATCCGAGAGCTTTGCAAAGTGGGTTTGCTTTCCCCCAAATCCTGGGGCAGCTTGGGGAAGCAGAGCTGTTGGAGCTGCACTGCTCCTTCCGTGGTTTTGGGGGGATTTTGGCCGGAAGCCATTCCAGAGTTTAATTGGGAATCGCTTGGCAGCATCTGCCTTTTTCACTCTTGCCGCATCAGATTACTGTGTCAGAAAGGGTGTGGTGCCTCCACGCCTGGCTCTGCCCCTGTGTCCCTGCCCACACACCCGCTGGGAGGGGAAAATCTGCCGGGGCGAGCCCAGGGACTGGGAACGAGGAGCCGAAAGGGCTGGGCAGCGAGAGGGCTCCGCACAAACTCTGCTCCCATCCCTGCTCCATCCTCCCGGAATTCAACAGCCGCGTCTCGCACCGCCCACCCGGCAGCTGCCGCTGCTCGGGCTGGGGGAGTTCCAAGGGGAATCATCCCGAGGGAGAGGAGCTGATCCCAGCCGGAGCCTCTGGAGAGCTGCGAATGGGCTGGGGATGGGGCAGAGTTTGTGTTTGCTGGGATGCGGGTGTGGAATTCCCGCAGTGGGAATAGTGGAACCAGGCTGGATGTGACCCCAGTTCCACATGGAGCTGCCCCAGGGTTGGGATCAGGCCCTGCTGGGAATGTCACAGCTTCCCCCACTGCAGCCCTGCCCTGGGAGCAAGAGTGGCCGCTGATCCGTGTGTTGGAGCCTCGGGAATGTCCCGTTCCGCTGGGAAGGGCTTCAGGAGAGCAGGAGGGGGGCTCATGGCCGCAGTTCAGAGATGGAGGCACCTCCTGTGAGCTCTTCCTGCTGGAAGGGAGGACAGTGGGAACCCTGCCTCATTTCCATGGTGATGAGGAGCTGCCACGGGGGTTCCTGAGGGATTAAAGCAGCCCATGGAAGGGGGTGATGGAATGTGGGGTGGGGGAGCAGGTGCCCAAGGCCTGGGAGGGAGGAGTGCCCAAATCCTGGCCTGGCTGGAGCCTCCCGGGCAGTGACCCAGTGGTGGTTAGGGGTAAAGTCCTGCTGTTCTGTTTCAAATCCCTTTTCCTGAACTCCATGGATTTGGGGGCTCTTTGGGAATCAGCCTTGTGCTTTTGCTGTGGCCAGGGTGCTGCTGGTGTTGCTCTGCTGTTCAGTGACAGCATGTGACAAACAGGGTGGCTGTGTCAGGACACCTGCCCCGCCCGCTCCCAGGGCTCCTGCTGTGTCCTTTGTCCCTTCCCAAAGTGGACCCTGGGCCTTTTTGGGAGCCTGGGCTTGGTGGCTGCACTGGCTCCTTCCATTCCAAGCAGGGAGGTTTGGGACCCTCATTCCACCTGCTGGAAAACTCTTCTCCCTTCCCTTGGCAGCTTCTGCTTCAGAAAACAAAAAATTGGTGCCTGTTCCAGATGTTTCTCACAGAAACATCATCCCAAACCTGGATGAGGGGCTGCGATCTGGCCTTTTCCTTTGGCACTTGACCTTGGAGTGAGGAGAAACTTGATGCCATGTGTCACTGAGCTCCTGAATAAGTCCTGCCTTGGCCCTGTTTCTTTCCTGGGAGCTGCTGTGGGGTCAGGATGAGCTCCCTGGGCTGGGCTGTGCTCCCTGGGGTGGTCTTGGAGCTACTTCCAGGTTTTCTGACCATTTCCTTCCTGCCTTGGAGCATGGATGGCTCCAATGGGGTCAGCTCCAGGCTGTTTCTCTGAGGATGAGCTGTGTAGGGTCAGGCAGGGTCTTGGGGTCTTGGGGTCTCCCTGGTGATTTTCCCACTTGATTTTCCTCCTTGGTGGCACAGAATTGTTCCCAGGAGCTGAGGAGTGGCTGCGGGGGGATGGAAACAGGTCAGTGGTGGCCATACCTGTCTCTCCAGATGGGATCAGCTCCTCTAACACATCCAGGGGGTCCTGGATTCTCCAAAATCACCCTCAGCTGTCACTGCAGAATTGTGGCTTGGAGATGCCTCGTGAGGAACATCCACTCCCTCAGATCCAAAATCTCCAAGCCCAAGATCCCGTGTGACCCTCTGGGAAGGAGCCTCCTAGCAGATGAGGATCTTCCCTGCGTGTGAATGGGTACAATTTGGGATGGTTTTGATAAAACAGTCCCATATCTCACACAGCTCATCCTGACCCCATCTCCGTGTCCATTATCCTGATCAAAGCAGATCCAGCTGGTTCAGGGGCCTGGCCTTGGTGAGACTTGAGCATCTCCAGGGATGGGAGTTTCAATCCAAGGCTGTTCCATTGTGTGATTGCCCTCAGGATTTTAAAATTAGGAATAAAACCCCACATTTTGGAGCTCCCTGCTCTTGTCCTGCTCCATAGGGAGCCAGGTTTTTTCCTGGTGCCTCTGGGTGAGCATTCGCAAGCTGGCCCAGCAGCTCCTGAACGTGTTCCAGTACTTCCACCCCTGTTTTGGATGTTGTAGGGGGCCCCAAAATGGACAGAACATGGTCACAGCGCATGGTCTCAGCAGTGAAAGGGGAGGAACAGCCCCCTCCTCCCTCACCGGTGTCCGTGGGGATTCCTAACGCTCATCCCAACCCTTTGAACCCAAGAGTTCCTTCCGTTTTCCACCCCATAATCCGTTTTTATCCATTTCTCAATAATAGGATGGTGTTGGGGTTGCTCCAGGGAGCACAGGAACAAGGAGTGTGTGCTGGGCTGGGGAGAAAGGGTTTGGGATCTGCCCCGAAGGTGAGTGAGCCCCTGAAGTGTTGGGATCTGCCTTGGAGGGATGAGCGACCCTGAAGGGTTTGGGATCGCCCTCGGAGGATGAGCGAGCACCTGAAGGGTTTGGGACCTGCCTTTGGAAGGATGAGCTGAGCCCCTGAAGGGTTTGGGATCTGCCCTTGGAGGGATGAGCTGAGCCCCTGAAGGGTTTGGGATCTGCCCTTGGAGGGATGAGCCGAGCCCCTGAAGGGTTTGGGATCTGCCCTCGGAGGGATGAGCTGAGCCCCTGAAGGGTTTGGGATGAGGTGAGCCCCCTGAAGGGGATGGTCCATGAAGCCATGGCTGGGGTGGAGGGACAGAGCAGTGAAGGGATCATCCCCCATCAAAGCTCAGGCAGTTTGGGGGAACATCCTGGTGTAGCTGGACCTGGGTGAGGCTCAGCAGGGAGGGAAAGGCAGGACGGGGCATAGCCCGGGTCCTGTGGGGTTTGTGGGATCAGCATCCCATCTGTGGGTAACCCCGAGACCAAGGCAGCTGCTGCCCTCACTTCCATGGGGCAGAGATTTGGGATTTCACCATCCAGCTCCTCCCCTGGTGTGGGGGGACAGTGGAACACCCATCTGGGAGTTCTGAGCAGATGTTGTGGGGTCACTCGAGGGCTGCAGGTGCCTGGGACCTTCCCCTCGGCCTTTGTGGGGCTGTGCCAGAGCCCAGGGGACCCTCGGAGCCCCTTCCCGGGGTGCTCCCACCCTTCCCCCTCTTCCGAGAGTGTCCCCCAAATGTGGGGGCTCCCAAGCCCTCTTGCCCCTTGTCCTGCCATGGTAATGGAACCCCCCGATCCCCCAGCACCCCCTGCCCAGGGTCTGACCTCCTGTCCAAATCCATCCTTGGGGACGTGCAGCTGCCAGGGACAGTGAGGAGGGGGGACATGATCCCCCGCCCTGCTCCCCCTTGTCCTTCTGTGTTTTGGGGAGCTCAGCTGGGCCTGCAGCTCAGTGACATTGGGGTTGGGGTCAGGGTGGGCCCGCACTGCCAGCTCATCCCCCAAAACTTTTGTAGTCCCCAGAAGCTCCCCAGGGGAGGTTGGCCGAGGAGGGGTCCCTACCTGAGCTCCTCCTGGTGCCTCCCTGGGTCTTTCCTGAGGAGGGAAAGGGCTCTTTAGCCAAGAAGGCGTTGGTTTGGTCCTGGGTGAGCTGCGGCAGCTCAGCAGAAATGGGGGTCACAGGGGTCCCCCATTATCCTGCATGAGCTCTGTGTTGTGACCCCTCCTCGGCCAAGGTCACCACCTGGGTGGCCCTGACCGGCTCCTGGGGTCATCACCGGTGGGGACATCAGGGGTGGGGATCACCCTGCCATGGGGGGTTCCCCGTCTCCAGGATACCCTGTCCCTGGGGAAGAGTTGGGACAGGGCTGGAGGGCCAGCATTTTGGGGTGTTATGGGGTGATGAACCCAGCCTGCACCTCCCCTGGCCAACTCAGGGCAGGCAGGGGGGCCTGGGGACACCCCAGGGCTGGAGAAACCCCGGGCCTAGGGACACTCAGGTTGGGGATACCCCGGGTCTGGGGACACCCCGAGGTTGGGGACACAGGGCTGGGAGCAGCCAGGTCCCCTTGTGACGAGGTTGGAACACCAGTAGGGCGGAGGAGCCTGGGGTGATTGGGGGTGGATTCCCACGGCAGCTCCACCCCAGGCCAGGGGCTCCGTGCGACCCCCAGAGCCCCCGGGACGGGGACCCCCCAACCCCAGGAGAGGCTCCCCCAGCTCTGCCAGGACCCTGACACCTGGGGGACCCCACTGTGAGTCCCGAGGAGTTGCCCCCCGTTTGGGGGGTTTACCTGTATGGCTCAGGAGGCAGAGATTTGGGGGGGCAGGCAGGGACGCCCCCCGGGCACCCGTGGGTGCTCAGGTTTGGGGGTGCTCCAAGCCCCTGCGGGTGGGGGTGCAGGGGATGTAGGACCCCAAACTAGGGGGGGTCTCTGCTCCCCCCATCACTGCCACGAGTTCCCCAGCTCTGACCCCCCCCAACAGCGCCCCCCAACCCCATTTTGGGGTGCCCTCCGTGGGGGGGAAGCAAATTGGGGTTCACCCCCTCCCCCAAACCCTGCGCGTTCCCATGGCAACCGCCGGATGCGAGGGGAGCCACCCATTGGCTGCCGATGATGTCACCTCAAGGGCGGGGCACCCCCACCCCAAAAAAAGGGTGGGGGAGGGGAGCTCCGCCCCACGCGGCCCCTCCCCGCCGTGGGGCCCCACCCCGCCCCACCGGCACCGCCCGGCAGCGGGCGGCGGCGGCGGCGCGGCCGGGGATGCGCTCGGAGGAGGCGGGGGACGGTGCGTGGGCCGGGGCTGAGGGGGCGCGGGGGGGCGCGGGGGGCGCTGAGGGGGTGCGGGGAGCGGGGAGAGCGGGCGGCGGGGGAGGGAGGGGAGGAGGGGAAGGTGAAGGGAAGGTCCCGCCCCCCGGCCCCCCCGCCCCCCTCCCCCTCGCCCCCTCACGCGGGGGTCGCGCGGGGCTGTCCCCTCACGCGCCGGCGCGCTTCCGGGGAGGGCGCCCCCCGCGGCTGGGAGTCACACCGGGCGCGGCCCCGCCCTTCCCTCCCCCTCCACGCCCCTTTGCTCTTAAAGGGCCAGACCCGTTGGGCTGAGGCCCCCCCAGCGCCCCCCCCGCCGGGGATCCCCCCTCTGTATTCCCGCCGTGCCCCCCCGCCCGGCCCGGCGCCGCTGCGGAGGGTGGAGCGCGAGGAAATTCCACGGGGGGGTTGTGGCGGCGGCCGCGGGTGTGACCCCCCACGCCCACGGGTGGGGGACACGCAGCGGGGGGAGGGGGTGGGACACGCAGGGGACAAAGCGGGGGGGGCTGTGGAAGGCGTTTTCCCACGCTCCCCCTTCCCCCCCCCCGCCAAGGTCACCAAAATCCCTCCTTAAGCTGTTAGGGCTATAAAGGGGGCACTAATTATTGCGGGGTGGTTGGGGACGCAAAGTGCTTGGGGGTGGTTGCACAGCACCCCCCGATATGTGGGTTTGAGGGGGGCTCCCCCAGCCCCACTCCTCACGCCTGGGTTGGTTTGGGGTGCGCCAGGCTGAGGACGGGGGATTCAGTTCACCCATGAAGGGGGGGGCGGTCAGCAGTGGTGGAATTTGGGGGGCAAGGAGCCCCCCCTACTGAGCTGGCCCATCCTGTACTCGCCATCCCGAGGCTTTGGGGTACAAGGAACCCCCAAACTGGTGTTGAGGAGGATCCCCCAGGGAGAAGGGGCGCCCCTTTGTGTCCTCCCTGCCCCCCCTAACGAACCTGGTTGTGGGGACCCCCCGGGAGTGAGGCGTTTCTCCTGGGAGACTCTGGGGACGTGTTTTGGGTTCCCCAGGAGCGGGGGGATAGTTGTGTGTCTTTCTGGGGGTGTCCCCTGGTCTGTTTTTGGGGAGACTGCCTGGAGGGGGTGTTTTGGGACCTGGGGATGTTTTTTGGGGATGTTCCTGGCTGAGTGTGCAGTGTTTGAGGGTGTTTTCTCCTTGTCGGGAGTGTTTTGGGGGTCCCTGGATTTGGGGGGGTCTGTGCCTGAGAGTGGAGGTGTTTTGGAGGTCCTGGTAGTTGGTGAGTGCGTGAGGAGGTGCTTTGGGGTGATTGCGGAGGTGTTTGGGAGTGTTTTGGGATCTTTGGCTGATTAGGGGGTGTTTGGGGTGTCCCTGCTGGCTATATATTGGGGGCCCCCGGGTGAATATGGAGGCACTGAAGGGGGTCGTTGGTTGTGTTTGCGGTGTTTGGGGGCTCACGGCCCTGTGTCTGGGTTTGGGGTACCCTCTGAGAGTGGAGGTGTTTTGGGTCCCGGTGGTTGGTGAGTGTGGGAGCGGGTGTTTTGGGGTCCGTGGCTGGTGTGAAGGTGTTCCGGGGGGTCCCTACTGAAATACGTGGGTACTCAGGGGGGTCTCTGGCTCTCTTTGGGGTGTGTTTGGGGGGTCTGGGGTGTTCTCGCTTTTTTGGGGATGTCTGGCTGAGAGGGTGTTGGGTGCGGTATGAGATGTGGGTACCTGGGGGGTGTCTCTGGATCTGTTGGGTGAAAAGTATCTGTGGAGGGGGTCCCAGGCAGTGTCCGGGAGGTAAAGAGCTGAGTGCTGGGGGCTCTGGGGCTCTGTTTGGAGGAGTCCCCAGATGCTGTGTTTGGGGGTGTCCGTGCCTCTGTGTGTATTGGGGGATCCCCAGGTGAATATGGGTTCCGTGTGGGAGGGAGTGTCTCTGGCCTTTTGGGTGGGGTGTTTTAGGGGGGCTCTCGGCTGTGTCTGGGGTTGGGAGGGAGTCCATGGTAATACGTGGGGCTGTGTTTGGGGGTCCGTGGTGCTCCGGGGATCCTCAGCTGAAGAGCTGCGTGCTTGGGGGCCCTATCGGACCCTGTTTTGAGGGGTCCCCGATGCTGTGTTCTGCGGGGGGGTGTCGTAACTGCGTTGTGGGTACGCGGGAGACCCTGCCTTGAGTGCGAAGTGCTTTGGCGGGGGGGGGGGGTCCGGTTCTATGGGGAACGGAGCGATTCGGGCTCTGTGGCATGAGCGCCAGGTGCCGGTCCGTGCCGGGCAGGGGGCCGTGCCGGGCCGGGGGTTCCGTGCGGTCCGGTGCCAGTGCCGGGTGTGTTTAGCCGCCCCCCCCCGGCGGCCGGCCGTGTGCGGGCGGGCGCTGGGTGTGGCGGGCGGGCGCCGCGCAGCCGGTGCGGTGGCTCGCGGGGCGGGACGGCCTGCGTGGGCAGTACGTGCGGGGGTCTCCGGGGCAGTGCCACGGGGGCCCGGGGAGGTGCGGGGGTGACGAGAAGGTGATTTGGGCAGGGGGTCCCCCGCGATGGCCGCGTGCCGGTCACCCCCACGCGTGCCCCGGGACCCAGCGCGGGTGCGGTGCATTTGGGGGTCCCGCTTGTCCCTCGTTGGTCGCGGTGCCGCGCGGCAGCGCCGGGTGTCGTGAGTGGGCCGTGTCCGGTGCCCCCGCGGGGACGGCCGGCCTTTAAGAAGCTCCACCCGCAGACCGAGCCCAGGTGGAAGCCGCGGGGCCCTTCGCACCTCGGCCGCGGCGCCCGGGAGATGGTGCTGCGGGCGGCCGGGGGGACGCTGCGGGCACGGCGGACAGGCGCGGAGCCCTGCGGGTCCAGTGCGTGAGTGACCGCGGCGGAGGGGCGCGGGGCGTGGGGGGCGCGGCTCCTTTAGAGCGCGGGGGGAAGCAGCGGGGCGGCCGCCACCGCCCCGCGCGCGGGACACGCCCCCACCCCGCCCTCCCCGCGAGGGGCGGGGCCGGCCCGGCACAAAGGCGCGCGCGGCGGGGGGGGGGCCCCGGCGGTTCCGCCCTCGGCGCGCGCCGCGGCCGCGTGAGGGCCGGGCGGGTCCGTGAGGACGGCGGGGCCCGGCCCGCCTCAGGGCACGGGCGGCCCGCCATGCCCGGCCCGGCGGCCCCCGGGTGGCCCACGCCCAGCCGGAGCCGCCCCGAGGCGCCGCCCCGGTCGGTTGGTTGGTGAGAGCCCGTTAAAGAAAACCCTTCTCCCCCGCCCCGTGCCTCAGTTTCCCCGGCTCCTCACGGACTGCGCGTCTCTTCCAGGGCAAGGGGAAGGCGACGCCCACCATGAGCTCGTCGGCGCTTCTGGCCGAGGGCCCCTCGACCCACCCGGTGCTGCTGGCCGACATCAAGACGGAACCCCCCGAAGAGCTGCTGGCCAGCGACTGCAGCCAGCCCCAGGCCGAGCCCGTCGATCTCTCCCTCAACAAATCCAAGGTGGCTCCGGCTTCGGCCCCGCCACCACCACCCCCCACCTCGGTCCAGTCTTCCCCCATGCTGGTGGCTCCCCCGCTTTCTGCTCCCAGCACCGTGTCCATCCCACCCTCCGGCCTCAGCTCCACCTCGGCCATCCCGGCTGTCCTCTCACCTGGCTCCATCCTGGCCTCCACGCAGGGCAGCGGCGGGCAGCAGATTCTCCACGTCATCCACACCATCCCCTCCGTCAACCTGCCCAGCAAGATGGGCAACCTGCAGACCATCCCCGTGGTGGTGCAGTCCCTCCCCGTCGTCTACACCACCGTGCCCACGGACGGCGTCACTGCCATTACCGTGCCCCTCATCGGTGGGGACGGCAAGAACGCTGGGTCTGGTAAGGGCACCTGGGGAGAACCCTGTGATTTTGGGGGTGGGGGGCGTTTGTCCTGCCTTGTGGAAGGGCACTCCTAAAGGGGATCTCATTTTTCGCTGTGGCGTGTCCCTGCCACCACCATGTGCCACTTTCATACAAAGCCCCTCAGGCCCCAGCCTGTGCCCCCCAGGGGACATGGGGAGGGCAGGGACACACAGGGCATGGCACTGCCTGTCCTCCACCCATCCTGCTGCTGGCAGCCTGCCCTGCCCTTCCCACTGGCTGCCTGCTGCCAGCAGCTCTGGTTTCAGTTCAGCTGCTCCCTGTGCCCCCCACAATCCCCTTTCCCAGGACATTCCCAGCTTCCCACCTTATCCGGGGTGGGGGGCCTGGGTCTGCCCTGCTCTGGGTAAGAACAGGCAGCCAAAAGCCGTGCCCCCCAAGTTGTTTCTTCCCTTTGGGAGTTCTGCATCTGCCCAATTGGATTTGATTCTCCAGAGGGATGGACAGTGCTTGGAGCGCTACAGGAGCAGGGGGAAGTCTGTCCTGCTGATGTGGGGTGGGTGTTTTGGGGGATGTCTCTGTTCTGTGCTCACCCCTTGCCTCTTTGTGCCTCAAAGCTTTCCTTTCCCGGACCCCTCCAGTGAAAATGGACCCTGGCTCTGTGTACCCCATGGACATGAACAGTGACAGCGAGGACAGCGCCTCTGAGAGTGGCCCAGCGCCTTTCCAGGACCTCCAGAGAGAGTGAGTCCCCTCCCATGTGTGCCTTCCCACCCTTTATCCCCCT
Organism: Malurus cyaneus samueli; assembly: GCA_009741485.1. Lineage (NCBI taxonomy): Eukaryota > Metazoa > Chordata > Aves > Passeriformes > Maluridae > Malurus > Malurus cyaneus. The sequence continues at coordinate 382,372 of CM019238.1, read as the reverse complement.
GGGCCCCCTGCAGGCTCCGGGGACTCCAGGGCTGTGGTTTCAGCTCTCCCTGCTCCTGCAGGCCGGCGACACGGGGTCCCAGAGCCGATTCCCCGGACCTGAAGAAGCGGCGCATCCACCAGTGCGACTTTGAGGGCTGCAATAAGGTCTACACCAAAAGCTCCCACCTCAAAGCCCACCGGAGGATACACACAGGTACGGTTGGGATTGGTGTCCTGGATTACCCTGGAGCTGGGGGAGTAGTGGTGATCTGGCTCTGGGCTCAGGGACGGCACTTCAGGAGTGCTGGGTGGAGGTGCTGAAGAATTTCCCGTTTGTAATTTCTGTGAGAGGTGTGAGGTATCGTTGTTGCAGTGCTGACCCCTTGGTGCTCCCCTGGCACAGGTGAGAAGCCCTACAAATGCACGTGGGAAGGCTGCACCTGGAAGTTCGCCCGCTCGGACGAGCTCACCCGACACTTCCGCAAGCACACGGGCATCAAACCCTTCCGCTGCTCGGACTGTGACCGCAGCTTCTCCCGCTCCGACCACCTGGCCCTGCACCGCCGGCGGCACGTCATGATGTGAGCGCTGCCCGGCCGGGCTGGGCCGGCACCGGCACCGGGAGCGCCTCCATCCATCCATCCATTCATCCACCGTCGCCTCTGCTGTGGGGTGGAGACTGCGGGAGCGCCGGGGCCGAGCCGTGCCCGAGCCATGCCCGCTGCAGGAGCCCCGGCGGCACGGCACGGCAAACAATGGATTCTGGACTGCTGCCCCTTCTGTCTTGGTCCCAGTTATTTTTATTCCTGGGTTTGTCCTCGCCTGGAGGCTCCTTGACTCCTCACCTGGAATTCACCCAGCAGTTGCCTCGGGCTCTTCAGCCTCCTGTCCACTGCACCCTGTGTGTTCCCTGTGCCCTGCCCCTCCCAGTGCCCGTGGGCAAAATCTGGGAGCCGTGGAGAGGACCGGGGCAGGGTGATGGGCCCCTGTGGAGGAGCTTCTCCATCCCCAGACTCTGTCCCAGCAGGAGAAGGGACATCACCTCTCTGTGCATCCCTTGGCACGTGCTGGGCTTCATGGGAAGTGCTGGGGCCACACGGAGAGCCGGGAGGAAAAGAGGAATCAAGAAGGGGGGAAAAGCAACCCAGCAGTGACCCACAAACAAGACCATCACCACCCCAGAAGGGGGAACTTTGTGGAACATGGAACTTTTATTTTATGGAATTCTGTGAGCGGGTGGGACAGGGTGGGGGGGGGACAAGGGCCAGCAGCTCTTGGGTTTTTTGGAAGACTCTGGGCCACTTGAAGTGTTTCTAAGTTAAACCAGCGGCTGTGGCCACACGCTTTGCTTTTTCATGACAGTTTTTGTGGAGTGTTTCTTCCATCCCCCCCAGCCAACCTCCCTGGCTGCTGGGAGGGTGTCAGGATTGGAGGTTGAAGCCTCTGAGCTGTTGGGTGCTGGGAAGGGTGATGAGGACCATGACACCCCCCATGCTCAGGGCAGTCCCTGCAGGGCCTGGTTGGGAGGAAGAGCTTCCCCAAATCTGAGCTTTTACTTTGGCTGCTTGATGAGGACGGGGAGGGGCATTCAGGGGCCTGTGGCCCCTGAAAACAACACACAGCTCCTTGGGAAAGCTTTTCCTCAGCTTCCCATCTGCCAGCCAGGCTGTGCCATGGGCAGAGCTTGTGCCTGGACTGAGGTGGTCTCTGGGGGTGGCCCCTGGTCAAGGGCTGGTACCTGCACTTGGCCACAACACCCCCACTTCAGCTGCAGGGCTAGGGCAGAGTGGCTGGAGAGCTGCCTGGTGAGGAATATTTCTTCAAATCTAGGAATGGCAAAAGGCAGTGTAGAAATGCCATGGATTGGCCTGGTCAGGATGAGGATGTCACCTCCAGCAGGGACAGGGACAAGGCACAGCTGCTCAATGCATTCTTTGCCTCCGTCTTCAGCAGAGAGGATGGAGCCAGGGGGTTCCAGTGCCCTGAGCTGGAGCACCAGGACTGCAGCAATGATCAACTCCCAGTCAACCCTGAACTTGTGCAGATCTGCTGCTCCAGCTGGATCCCTGCAGATCCCTATGGGATCATGAGACTCCTCAAAGAGCTGCTGATGTCATCACAAAGCCTCCCTTGATGATTTTGAGAGGTCTTGGGAATCCAGAGAGGTCTCAGCTGACTGGAAGCTGGTGAATCTTAGCCTCATTTTTCAGAAGGGAAGAAGGAGGACCCTGGAAACTACAGGCCTCTCAGTGTTACTTCAGTGCCTAGTAAAATAATGGAAAACATTCTGGGAGGTATTGAAAAACTTGTGGAGATCAATGCAGTCTAGGTCATGCCTTCATGTCCAGCCTGATTTCCTTCTGCACAGGAAGCTCACCTGGTTGATGTAGAAAAACCAGGAGATGGAATTTTTTGGACTCCAGCAAAGGTTTTGATCCTGTCTCCCCCAGGATCCTTCTGCACAAACTGTCCAGACACAGCTGGATAAACACATCATGGGATGGATGAACAACTGGCTCTTGGGTCAGGCACAAAGGGTGACAGACTGGGGTGACGCCAGGCTAGCACTGGTCACCAGTGGGGTTCCACAGGGCTCCATCCTCAGCCCTGTCTCTCAACATCTTATTAATACTTGGATGCAGGACTAAGGATAGTTGGGAGGTTTGCCACAACATCAAACTGGGAGGAGCTGTCGGCTCTCTCCAGGGCAGAGAAATCCAGACAAATCCGAAATGGGAAATCAGCAACCGTGTGAAGTTCAACAAGGAAAAGTGCCAGATTCTGCCCCTGGGATGGCACAACTCTGGCTGAGTGGATGGACTGGGGAATGAGATGCTGGGGGAGTGGACCTGGAGCTCCTGGGTCATGGCCAGTTTAATGGGAGTCAGCAGTGCCCTGGAGCCAGGAGGAACAGCCCTGTCCTGGGGTCACTGGGCCCAATACTGCCAGCTGGGCCAGGGAGGGATTGTCCTGCTCTGCTCTGGGCTGGGCTGGAGTGGCCTCACCTCAGTGCTGGGGCAGTTCTGGGCACCACAAAATAAAACAGATATGAAGCTGTCAAAGAGTGAACAAAGGAGGCCATGAAGGTGGGAAGCGTCTGGAGGAGCTGTGTGAGGAGCAGCTGCGGGCACTTGGTGTGTTCAGCTGGGGAAGAGGAGACTAGGAGACCTCATTGAGGGCTCTGACATCCTCCCGAGGGGCAGCTCTGATCTCTGCACTCGTGAGCAGGACAGGACCCAGGGAATGGCTGGAGCTGTGTCAGGGGTTGGGATGGAGATCAGGGAAAGGTTCTTCTGTCCCCAAGGTGCTGGCACTGCCCAGGCTCCCCAGGGAATGGGCACAGCCCGGGCTGCCAGAGCTCCAGGAGCGTTTGGACAGCGCTGCCAGGGATGCACAGGGTGGGATTGTTGGGGGGTCTGGACTGGATGGTCCTGTGGGTCCCTCCCAACTCAGCACATCCTGTGATTCTACAGAAGGGCCAGGGAGAGCCAGCAGTGTGCCCAGGTGGCCAAAAAATGCAGTGGCACCTGGGTTATACCAGCCATGGTGTGATCACAGGCCTGGGGCAGGGACTGTCCCTTGCTGAGGCACCTCATATCTTGGGGACAGTTCTGGGCCTCTCAGCAAGAAGGACATTGAAGGGCTGGAGCATGTCCAGGGCAGGGAACAGAGCTGGGAAGGGTCTGGAGCATCAGGAACAGCTGAGGGAGCTGGAAAGGGGCTCAGCCTGAGCAAAGGAGGCTCCGGGGGACCTTGTGGCTCTGACAATCCCTGACAGGAGGGGACAGCCGGGGGTCGGGCTCTGCTCCAGGGAACAGGGACAGGAGGAGAGGGAACGGCCTCAGGCTGGGCCAGGGCAGGGCAGGGGGACATTGGGAAATTTTCCTGGAAAGGGCTGTGCAGCCCTGGCACAACTGATGGAGCCCCCATCCCTGCAGGGATTTACAGCCACGTGGATGTGGCATTTGGGGACATGGGCTATGGTGGCCTGGACAGGGCTGGGTTGGACTCGATGCTCTCGGAGGGCTTTCCCTGTCCCGGTGATTCTGTGATTCCCAGGAGGTTTGGGGGCTGTGTGTGTCCCCATCCCGCTGTCCCCTCTCCCAAGCCCTGCTCTGCAGCTGATGTGCCTTCTCCGGGGGCTGCACCCCATGTCCGTCCTTCCCCCACAGACGGGGAGACTCCAGAGGGGCAGAGCTCGGCCTCTGCTCTCCCACAGAGGGCTCAGTGCTGCAGGAACAGCCCCCATGTACCCACGAAAATTCCCAAAGGACCGAATCCCTCGGCACCTCCAGTACCGCCACTGGCACCGTCTGTGCCTGGGACAAGGATGAGGCATTGGATACTTTCACTGCAATAAAATGTCATTACAGAAAAGTTATTCATTTACGGGGAACAGGAATGTTTTGCCTCCCCATTGTCCCCTTCCTCCTCCCTTTGTCCCATTCTTGCTCCTTGAGCAGACTCAGAAAATCTCTACATTCTTCAATTGAAGCTTTTGCGCTTTTTGCATGAAATATGTCCTATTCCAGAGGGAAAAAAGATGAAACAAAAATAAGAATACTCCTCACAGAAATGAAAACCCAAACTTTTGGAGGATTTGGGAATTGTGTCAGCTTTTGAAGGGCCCCGCGGCTCCACCTGGGCTCTGCCGTGGGTGGAGCTTCTTAAAGAGCCCGGCCCCCAGGGGAGGCACCGGGCACGGCCCCACCCACGGCACAGCCAGCGCTGCGCCCCCGCGGGACCGCCACAGGCGAGGGATAACCGGGACCCCCAAATCCACTCATGGGAAACCCCTCCCCAAAGCTCTGCCTTGTCATCCCCTGACACTGACTCTGGGACCTTCGGGAACCCCGCACTGACCCCGAGATCCCCGTCAATGACGCTAGCAACCCGGGGCTCTCCTGCACTTACCTGTGGCCACCTTCAGGAGTCTCTGCGGGTCCTGGCACCCTCTACCAGAGTCTGGGGGTCCCTTTGGGGGCGCAGGGTGCTAGCACTGTGTGTGAGAGCTGGCGATATCGTCTGGGAACAAGGGAGCCCCTTGGGAGGTGCCCTTTGGGACACCGGGAGCTCTTTGAAGGTGCTGTCACCCTCTGTTAAGGTTCAGGGTGGTACCTTGGGGGCACCTGGGCTCTGTGCTAGCCCTTTTAGCCAAAGCCATGCTCGGGAGGATCCTCCGGCCGTTGCTGCAGTCGCTCCCGCACCCCAATCCCCGGCCGGGCCGCGCTGCTGGGACCCGGTGGCAGCGCTCGGGCACCCGGTGGCGCCAGCGGGCCGCGCTGGGCGAGGGCTGGAGGAGGAGCCGAGAGATTCCCGTTCTTTGGGGATTTCCCTGAGCGCTGCGGCAGCGCGGAACCCTCGGTACTCCCCTGGCACAGGTGAGAAGCCCTACAAATGCACGTGGGAAGGCTGCACCTGGAAGTTCGCCCGCTCGGACGAGCTCACCCGACACTTCCGCAAGCACACGGGCATCAAACCCTTCCGCTGCTCGGACTGTGACCGCAGCTTCTCCCGCTCCGACCACCTGGCCCTGCACCGCCGGCGGCACGTCATGATGTGAGCGCTGCCCGGCCGGGCTGGGCCGGCACCGGCACCGGGAGCGCATCCATCCATCCACCCACCCACCATCCACCCATCCACCCATCCACCATATCATCCATCCATCCACCCATCCACCCATCCATCCATCCATTCCATCCATTCCATCCATCCATCCATCCATCCATCATCCATCCATCCATCCATCCATCCATCCATTCCATTCCATCCATCCGTCTTGGTCCCAGTTATTTTTATTCTGGGTTTGTCCTCGCCTGGAGGCTCCTTGACTCCTCACCTGGAATTCACCCAGCAGTTGCCTCGGGCTCTTCAGCCTCCTGTCCACTGCACCCTGTGTGTTCCCTGTGCCCTGCCCCTCCCAGTGCCCGTGGGCAAAATCTGGGAGCCGTGGAGAGGACCGGGGCAGGGGTGATGGGCCGCTGTGGAGGAGCTGTCGGCCTCTTCCTTCTCCATCCCCAGACTCTGTCCCAGCGGAAGATGTCCAATGCCTCAGACCACCCCTTTTGTGGTGTGTGTGGTTCCAATCCCACCCCTTTAATCCTTTTCCCCCGCCTTTAGGGACCCCTTCGGCAGAGCTGGAGCTCAGCATCCCCCAAGCCCTTGGTAGGGGGGTTGGCTGCTGGCACAGGCTGGGTTGGGTGGTGGGAATGGGGGGTGCAGCCCCCAGGCCTTGGGAAGAGCTGCAGAGGTTTGGGGGTCATGGATGGTCCCGTGTCAAACACAGAAGACAAAGGGACATCAGTGAGTGGGCAATGCCTGGTGGTTGGAGAAGATGCTGAGGTCCTGCCACAAAGGCAGCAGGTGCCAACCCTCCCCAGAGGCTGGAATCATCATCCCTGGGGATGGAATCAGCATTCCAGGGACTGGAATCATTGTCCCAGGAGCTGGAATCATCACCCCAGGGGCTGGGATCATCGCCCCAGCGACTGGGATCATCACCCCAGGGACTTGGAATTGTCATCCCAGGGGCTGCAATCATTGTCCCAGGGGCTGCAATCATCATCCCAGGAGGTCCAGGCTGTGCTTCCAGCCCACTCTCCTGGGTGAAACCCTGAGGGCATTTAATTGCTCTGAGTAGCCCCACTGGAGACCCCAGCTCCACCCTGGGCCCGTTTCAGCTCAGCCTGGGCCCTGCATCTCCGCCCTGGGCTATGCTGGAGCTGTCCCAGCCCTTCCACAGCCACGGAGCCTCCTGGCTCTCACCTTGGGCCTGCCTCATCCCCGTGATCCTGGGGCTGTCCTGCAGGGTGCCAGGGGCAAGGTGAGCTCCAGAGAGGGCTGTGCCACCCCTTTTGTGGGGACAGGTGGTCCCTGAGCTTCAGCAAAGCCCTGCAGTAGCTGCAGAGCTGCCAGACCCCGTGGCACATCCAGCCCCACATCCTCTGGGATTCTCCAGTGCCTGGGTGGGGTTGTGCTCATGGCTGGGCTCTTTGGTGGATGCTGTAGGGTCTCCCTGTGCTGTGGGAGCCCAGCTGGGAGCAGAGATTCCTCCCAGTTGTTTTCCAGGTTTGGCAAGAAACCCAAGGCTGGGTTTTTTGGAGGAGAGCAGGTCGATACCATTCCCTTCTTTCCACCCTGTCACTTTTGGAAACTCACGTCGTCCTCAGGCCCTTCTGCTCCTTCATGGCCCTCCTCCTCGCCCAGGAATGCCTGGAGGAGCTGCTCAATCTCCCTGCTGGGGGCTGTGATCCCCCCCAGTACTCCCCCACCACCTGACTGGGGATACTGGGGGCCTCCCCAGCTCCTTGGAGCCCTTTCCCCATCACCTGCATTAGTCGTAATTGATTTTGCCTAACATCGAAATAGTTATTACATTACCTTTTTTGTCACTTCCTACTTACTACTATTGTTATCACTTATAAAAAGGCCCCGAGGTGCTTACAGAAATAAGTGAGGAAAGCAGAGAGGTTAGGGAACCTTTCCCTGGCTGGGAGGAGAATTTTGCAATCCCAAACCTGCTTCCCTGCTGAATGAAGGAGGGGTCTGCAGCCTGCCGGGGGCTCCTGCTGACCGGTGTCCCTGGGGTGGGCAGTGGGGTGGCAGTGCCTGTCCATCCCCTGGCTCTGGGGTCACCCGAGGTCCCTGCAGACGGTTCCTTGTCCCCGTCCCTGTCGGGGGAGCCGGGGCCTCTCCCGCCCGCCCGGCACTGCTCAGACTGGTTTAGCAAGTGGATGGGATGGGGCAGCCGCTTTCCCTTTGAAGGGCTCCCGGGAAGCATTTGATGGCTGGAAAGCTCCCGAGGAGGAGAAAGGAAAAGACAAAAATAGGTGGTTTTGGGTTTCGGTGGGGGAGCGGGGGAGGCGCGGGGCTGCTCCGGGGCTCTGCAGAGCTTTGTGCTGTGCCGGCCGTGGGCACGGGCGGGCGGGGGTGGCCCTGCCCAGAGGGATCCGAGCAGCCCCCGGCCGAAGCAGAGCTCCCGGCCTCGCCCGGGCCGGCCTCGCCCCAGGGAGACACGGCCAGAGCGGAGCGGGGATGTCCACCACGGCCCAGAGAGAGGTGGGTGCTCCGGCCCCGCGTTGGGGCGGCTGGCTGGGGATGGGGTGGCAGCAGGGTGGGGAAGCGCCGCTGCAGGACGAAAGCAGGGCCAGGGACCCCCAGCCAGGGCCTGGCCCCTTCCCCAGCCCCCACCGCCTGGGTGGGCTGTGCTGTGGAGCCCCGGCACGGATGGGACCCTGAGTGGTGGCTCTTGAGGGTCCCTGGGGACCCAGCCCAGGGGTGGGGGCTGAGGTGGGGATGCTGGAGACAGGCTGGGGGTGCCTCTGGCTGTGTCTAGGATAATTTGAGAGGTGGGAGCCGAGGTTTGCTTCTCCACTTGATCCAGATTTCCTCAAAATTTGGCACCTTTCAGCTCAAGTCTCTGTGACTCGGGGCTTCACCTCCTGCTTCTTCGCGGAGGAGGACCCGGCTGTCCTTTTTCGCCATTCCATGGGTCCGGAGCACTCCATCCCCACCCAGAGCTGGGATCAGGGATCAGGGAGCAGGGTTTGCTCCCCAGCTCTCCCTACGGACCCCCAACCCCCAGCAGCCCCACCCCATCCAAGCTCCAGTCCCCGGGTTGGGTCCCCTTCCAGCTCCAGATCCTCCCTCCTCTGCACAGCGTCTCCTTCCCAACCCCCTTCAGCCTCTCGGTGCGTTTTCGAAGGGATTCGCACGGCATGAGGGAGAAACGTGAGCAATGTCAGGGAGGGAGGCGCCTGTGGGGGGCCGGGGACCACCATTGTTATCGCTGTGCCATCGCGGGTGGCACGTGGGACACAACGGGACCGCGGGGGCCCCCGGGCAAAGGGCCGAGACACGAGGGTCAAGGCCGTTCCCCGGGGCAGATAGGGAGTGCCTGGATTTGAGCAATCCCTGCAAGAGAGGCTGCTCCGCCTTGGGAAATCTGGACTGATCCCTGCTGGGCAGAGCAGCCTGGTGGAGCCCAGGACGGGATTCACCCAATGCTGCAGCTGCGATGGAGAGAAGAGAACTCTTTGGGATTGTTTAATTTAACCGAACGTGGAATCATGGACTGGGTTGGGTTGGAAGTTCTTAAAGCCCAGGGCCACCCTGCCTATAGAGGGACCCTCCCACTGTCCAGGCTGCTCCAGCCCCAATGTCCGGCTGGCCTTGGAACTGCCAGGAATCCAGGGGCAGCCACACTTCTCTGGCACCCTGTGTCAACATTTGAACTTCCTTCTTTCCCCATCTGGTCCTGCAGGGCTCGGTGAAGATGTCCCCATCCCTGGCCTCACCTGGAGCCTGGAGAGAGCTCCAGCAGCAGCGCAGTTCCCTGCAAAACAACCTGCGGCAAGGCCTGAGCCGTCCGTGTTTGCTTCCTGAGGGCTCCCCAAACTCTGCTCTTCTGGGGTGCTCAGCCCCCCAGCTGATGGTTTGGGTCCTGGTGTGGGGTGGCAGTTGACATCAAACCTCTGCTGTGGCTCTGGCGGGCATCACAGGCCTTGTGTGGCTGCTGTGAGCCCTGGAGCAGCAGGAATTGCATGGGAAAGCAGGAAACCCACAGGAACGCAGGAATCCCATAGGAACAGGCATTCCCTTCCCTGGAAGGACCTGCCCTTTCCTTTGGCCAGGGGGGTATTAGCCTTGGCCAGCAGCTTGCCCTCTTCTTCCCCTATTCCTGTGGTCCTTGGGTCCCCTGGACGTGGCTGGGATGACCCCAAGGTGGTGACAGCAGCATCTCTGTCTGTGTGGGATCTGCTGGAGACACAGGGAATGGGGAATCTGGGGCTGGTTTGGGAGCCCAAAATCAGGGGTGAGCACAGGGAGGAGAGCAGAGGCTTGTCCTGAGCCTGGCACAGTGCAGCCCTTGGGGAGGGGCTGGGGACAGTCCAGGCTGGATCATCCAGGGCAAAATGGCTTTTTTTTTTTTTTTTTTTTAGCTCTTTTCCACAGAAAGTGATTTTTATTCCTTTGTATCTCTGGATTTTTACACTCCTTCCCTTCCAAAAGTGAATCCCAAACCTGGCTGCCGGGTGTCTGCATGTGAGCCGTGCTGGGAAGCCCCATGTCCTCCTACCTGTCTGTGCTTTTCTAGCTGCTTCCTTTTTCCTTTGAAGTTTTGTCCCTTTTCACTTTTGTTCCTTCCCTTTTTCTCCCCTGGGAATGTGAAGTGCGAGCAAGCAGGGATCTCCCCTTTCAAAAAATTAGTTGTGGTGTGGAAAAAATTTGGAAATTCATATTTATGGGAAAAAAAAAAAAAATAAAATGGGGCCATTTTCTCATTTTTAGGAAAGTAACCCCTGGGGCCTGTAAAAAAAAAAAAAAAAACAGGGGGAATTTTTTTTTTTACAAAAAAATTTTTCCTTTCCCTTTTTTCCCCCTTTTTTTTTTTTTTTTTTTTTTTTTTTCCCCCGAGCCGGATAGTGAAAAGATCGGAGCGGTGTTGAAAAG
>CM019238.1:330246-371914 GCA_009741485.1 Malurus cyaneus samueli | reverse complement strand
CACCACTACTCCCCCAGCTCCAGGGTAATCCAGGACACCAATCCCAACCGTACCTGTGTGTATCCTCCGGTGGGCTTTGAGGTGGGAGCTTTTGGTGTAGACCTTATTGCAGCCCTCAAAGTCGCACTGGTGGATGCGCCGCTTCTTCAGGTCCGGGGAATCAGCTCTGGGACCCCGTGTCGCCGGCCTGCAGGAGCAGGGAGAGCTGAAACCACAGCCCTGGAGTCCCCGGAGCCTGCAGGGGGCCCAGGGGGATAAAGGGTGGGAAGGCACACATGGGAGGGGACTCACTCTCTCTGGAGGTCCTGGAAAGGCGCTGGGCCACTCTCAGAGGCGCTGTCCTCGCTGTCACTGTTCATGTCCATGGGGTACACAGAGCCAGGTCCATTCTTTCAGCTGAGAGGGTCCGGGGGCAACAATGGAAAGCTTTGAGGCACAGAATGAGCGCAAGGGTGACTGCCAACGAGAACACGTGAGTACACTCCGCCTCTAGAAACACTCGCACCCCACTTGCTATCGAGCTCAGTGGATCATGACTTGACCCCTTTAGCACTGCTCCTGAACCAGTAGCCTCAGCCCGACAAGCTCAAGTCGTCAAGGCTAGCCCTCATCTCCAAGCACTGTCCATCCCTCTGGAAGAAGATGTGCCAGATGTGGGGCACAGGGGCATGTCACAGGCACCTCTGCCCTGTGCTCATCTGCAAAAATGAGAAAACACCATCAGGGTCACATCTCCTAAGGAAGTCACACGTTGATGTTTAGCAGAAGCAGAGAAATATTAAGGCTACAAGCAGACTCCAAAGTCCAGGGATAGGATCACAACTTGCGAGTGACAGTGGTTGTCGCATTAACGCAGCCTTTTGGCTGCCTTTCTTACCAGCTAGGGCAGGGCAGAACCCCAATGCCCCCTCACGTCCGGATTGCCTTAAAGAGTAATCGAGTTTAACAACTAAGGAATGTCCTATGACTGGATGATAAACAGGGTGCTTATGCTTGGGAGCGTTGTTTGGACAAGAAAAAAAAGACAGTCAAAGGAACATTTAGTGTACTTTGCTTATATTTTTTTCAAACTTTTGTGCTTTCTAATTAACAAATAAATCTCATTCATCTTGATACCGGGCACAATAGCCAGAGCACTAGGCCAGCAAGAGTCGCAGCCAGTGTTCGGGATGGGAACGTGAAGGAGTGGCAGGTAGTCATTTACGGCTGCCGCATGGAGCTAGTTCTACACTCCAAATTGGATGGAGTATGTGAAGGACAAGTTAGGGCACCATTGTGAAATCGAGAGACAGGGCAGCTTTATAGAGCCATCTGCCTTGTTCCCTGCCCTCCCCTAGGATGTGTGTCTTCCGTGGGGTTCCGGACAAGGCTGGGGACATGACTGAGGGTGAGAGCAGGGCTTGTGATACCGTTAAAGTTGGTCAGTCTCGATATTAATAGATGATAAGAGTCCAGTACAGGAGGCAGGGACACGCCACAGCGAAAAATGAGATCCCCTTTAGGAGTGCCCTTCCACAAGGCAGGACAAACGCCCCCCACCCCCAAAATCACAGGGTTCTCCCCAGGTGCCCTTACCACAAATGAGCTGAGCTTAGCAGACCCCAGCGATTTTACCACACACGCTCAATACAATTATATTCAGACCAAAGAAGAATGTGGGATTCACTAAATATTTTTTATTTTGTGTATTTGGTGCAACCATGCCTGTCTTCACCGTGCAGAGCAACACTGAAACTCAGTGAATTAATTATCACAGAGAGCCTAATGATGTAACTCATCCTTCCTGTGACAACATTCAGCACTGCTGAAGAAAAGATAAAGGAAACAATCGTGCAAAATCTGTGTCTTTCTTCAGAAAAGAATTGAAGGACTTATATACGCGTGACCACAGTATGCTATAAATTTAACAGAATCAATGGCTCTTGTAAGATTCATCGAGGGGCAAACCATAAACAAGCTTCCAGCAAGGTGATACTGTTCTATTTAAGGCAGGTTATAAATCTACATTCATATCTCTGAAGAGGGTGTGAGAAAGACGCGTAGGTAAACTGAAGACCGATGTAAAAAACCGAGCGAGATGTGCGTATTTGTCTACATCCTACTCGACTCTGTTTTTGGGTTTTGATTTGAGATATTATATTATGGTGAATGTTCTTGTCATGATTTATAAAGTATTTTTTTCTTATTTTATTCTTGTTTAATTTTTCTTTGTTTTTTGGTTTTTGATCATCAATCTATCCTATCTTATTTTTTTCTTGTTGATTTTTCATTTTTTTTCTTGCTGTTGTTGGGGTGGTGGTTTTGCTGGGTGGGTGGTTTGGGGGGATGGAGGTGGTTTTGGGGGTGGGGTGGATTTTGGGGTGGGTGGGTTTTGGCTGGGTGGGATGGAGGGAGATTTTGGGCGGGATTGGAGGTCGGTTTTGGGGGTGGGGTTTGGGGGATGGGTGGGGTTTTGGTGTTGGATTTGGGGATGAGGGTTTTGGGGGCGGGTGCGTGTGAGTGGTGAATTGAACTGCCCACAGCTGGCGTGCAGGCGCAGTGGGTGGTGGGTTGTTGATGGGGTGGGTGAGGCTGAGATCTTGCGTCGAGTGGTGGCTGGGTAGTTTTGGGGGCTCAGTTGGTGGTGGATTTGGGGTTTTGGGGGATGGGGTGGTTTTGAGTGGATGGGTTTTTGGGGTGGGGTGGTTTGGGGAGGCGCTGGACAAGGTGGGGGACGTTATTTGTGGTGGTTGGAGATGTTTTGGGGGGGTTGGGTGGGTGTTGGGGTGGGGTTATATGGGTCGGAAGATTTTTAGGCGTGGAGGTTATTTGGGTGCTCGCGGTGGTTTATTGGGGGGTGGGTGTCTTGGGGGTGGGTGGGGTTTTGGGGTGGGTGGTGGTTTTGGGGATTGGAAGGTGTCGGGTAGTTGGTTTGAAAGACAGGGTTGGGAATAGGGGTTTGGGGACCAATTTGGTGTGGATCATGGGGTTGGGGGGTGGTAAAGCGCTGCCCAACCACTGTAACCCTCTTCACAGCGGATTGGGGTTTTAAATGCATCCTGGGGGTGGGTGGGTTGTGGAAAGACTCTGCAGAGCAAATGCACTGATGGTGGTTTTTGCGAGGTTTTGTGGGAGTGGGTGAGGTGGATTTTGGGGGTGGGATGGGTTATTGGGGGTGGTGTGGATTTTGGGGTTTTGGGGGTGGGTGGTTTTGGGGGGGGTTGTTTTTGGGGGTGGGTGGGGTTTTGGGATGGGTGGTTGGGGTGGAGGTGGTTTGGGGGGTGGTGGTTGGGATGGGGTGGGGTTTGGGGGATGGGTGGGGTTTTGGTGGTGTAGGGGTTTGGGTTTTGGGTGTGTGGGTTCAGGTTTTTGGGGTTTCTGTGGGGTTGGGGTTTGAGGTTTTTGGTGGTGGGTATGTTGGTCTTGGCGGAGTGGTTTGGGTTTTTTGTGGATGGGTATATCTGGGTCTGACGGTGTTCGGTGGGTTGGGGGTTTGGGGTGAGGGGGTTGTTTTTAGGTCGGTGGGATTTTGGGGTTTGGTGAATGGGGTTCATTGGGGAGGTGGTTTTGGGGGGTTGGTTTTGGGGGTTTGAGTCGGTGGTTTTTGGGGTTTGGTGGGGGTTTTTGGTTTTGAGGTGGTGGGATTGGTCTGAGGTGTTGGGGTTTGGGGTTTTGAGGTGTGGGTTTGGGGTTTCGGTTGGGTGGGATTTGGTCATTGGGTCTTGGGGGGATCTTTTTTGGGGTTGTTGGTGGTGGGGCTATTGGTTTTGGTGAGGTGGGTTTTTGGTGGGTTTTGGGTGTGGGTTTTGGGCGTTTGGTGTGGGAGTGGGGGTGTTGGTTTCGCGGGGGTTTTTGGGGTGTGGTGGTGGGGATGTCCGTTAGGCTTTCTGGTATTTTGGTGGTTGGGTGGTACACGTTGGGCACTGCCGCGGGGCGGCTTCTCCTGGGGTTTGACGCGTCGTGGGCGCCGTGATGTAGGGGGCGCTTACATTACAGTCGAGAGGCTGTTGGGCCTATTGGGGTGGGTGTTTAGGTGAAGGGGTGTTGGTTGTGGAGAGAGTCGTTTGGGGTCGTGATAGTTGGGTGGGGGTTTCTTTGGTGGACAGCGCGGATGCTTAAGGTCTTTTGGGGGGGGTTTGGTTTGGGTGGGGGGGTTCGTTGGGGTTTGTGGGGTTTTCTGGTGGGTGTGGAGTTTGGAGTGCTCCGTCTTGAGGGGTTTGGTTTGGGTAGTTTCGGGGTGTGTAGGGATGTGGGGCCTCCTTCTTGATGTTGTTGTGGGTGGGTTGAGATGTAGGGAGTTATGGGTGGGTATTGTGATAGTCTAGGAATCAGGGGCCAACGAACGTATGGCAATGTTGGTAGGTTATTATGGGATCAGAAGAGGTTATGAGTTATGAGGTGTGCGAGCGAATTGTATCAGAAGTGAATGCGCCTGTGAGTGGGTTTTTGGCTATGGGCGCGTTATCGCAGAGGTGAAGGTAATAGGTTAATTAGGGTTGGGGTTTGCCTGGGTGCAAGTTATGGTAGGGCGTTTTGGGGTTGGGGTTTGGGTTATGGGGTTTGGGTTGGGGTTGGGGTTTGTGGTTGGGGTTGGTGTGGGGTTGTGTTGGTTTTTTGTGTTATGATGGTTATGAGGGTTGGGTTGGGTTGGGGTTGGGTTGGTTTGGGGTTGGGGTTATGTTGGGGTTGAGGGTTGGGCGCGTTTGGGTTGGGGGTTTGGTGCTTTGGATTGTGGTGGGGTTTTGTGTGGTGGGGTTTTGTGTGGTTTTGGTTGTGTGTTGGGTCGGTTGGGGGTTGTGGTTGGGAGTATTGCAGGTCGGGGTGGGTGGTCGGTGTTTTATGTTTGTTTGTTGGGTGTCTCATGGGTGTTGGGTGTGGGGTTGGGTTTGTGGGGGGTGTGTTTTTGGGAGCGAGGAAGGTCGTTGGGGTTTGTTTGTTGTGGGTTGTTTGCTTGTTTGGTGAAATGTAATCTGGCTCTGGGCTCAGGGACGGCACTTCAGGAGTGCTGGGTGGAGGTGCTGAAGAATTTCCCGTTTGTAATTTCTGTGAGAGGTGTGAGGTATCGTTGTTGCAGTGCTGACCCCTTGGTGCTCCCCTGGCACAGGTGAGAAGCCCTACAAATGCACGTGGGAAGGCTGCACCTGGAAGTTCGCCCGCTCGGACGAGCTCACCCGACACTTCCGCAAGCACACGGGCATCAAACCCTTCCGCTGCTCGGACTGTGACCGCAGCTTCTCCCGCTCCGACCACCTGGCCCTGCACCGCCGGCGGCACGTCATGATGTGAGCGCTGCCCGGCCGGGCTGGGCCGGCACCGGCACCGGGAGTGCCTCCATCCATCCATCCATCGTCGCCTCTGCTGTGGGGTGGAGACTGCGGGAGCGCCGGGGCCGAGCCGTGCCCGAGCCATGCCCGCTGCAGGAGCCCCGGCGGCACGGCACGGCAAACAATGGATTCTGGACTGCTGCCCCTTCTGTCTTGGTCCCAGTTATTTTTATTCCTGGGTTTGTCCTCGCCTGGAGGCTCCTTGACTCCTCACCTGGAATTCACCCAGCAGTTGCCTCGGGCTCTTCAGCCTCCTGTCCACTGCACCCTGTGTGCTCCCTGTGCTCTGCCCCTCCTAGTGCCGTGGGCAAAATCTGGGAGCCGTGGAGAGGACCGGGGCAGGGTGATGGGCCCCTGTGGAGGAGCTTCTCCATCCCCAGACTCTGTCCCAGCAGGAGAAGGGACATCACCTCTCTGTGCATCCCTTGGCACGTGCTGGGCTTCATGGGAAGGCTGGGCCACACGGAGAGCCGGGAGGAAAAGAGGAATCAAGAAGGGGGGAAAAGCAACCCAGCAGTGACCCACAAACAAGACCATCACCACCCCAGAAGGGGGAACTTTGTGGAACATGGAACTTTTATTTTATGGAATTCTGTGAGCGGGTGGGACAGGGTGGGGGGGGGACAAGGGCCAGCAGCTCTTGGGTTTTTTGGAAGACTCTGGGCCACTTGAAGTGTTTCTAAGTTAAACCAGCGGCTGTGGCCACACGCTTTGCTTTTTCATGACAGTTTTTGTGGAGTGTTTCTTCCATCCCCCGCAGCCAACCTCCCTGGCTGCTGGGAGGGTGTCAGGATTGGAGGTTGAAGCCTCTGAGCTGTTGGGTGCTGGGAAGGGTGATGAGGACCATGAAACACCCCCCATGCTCAGGGCAGTCCCTGCAGGGCCTGGTTGGGAGGAAGAGCTTCCCCAAATCTGAGCTTTTACTTTGGCTGCTTGATGAGGGGAGGGGCATTCAGGGGCCTGTGGCCCCTGAAAACAACACACAGCTCCTTGGGAAAGCTTTTCCTCAGCTTCCCATCTGCCAGCCAGGCTGTGCCATGGGCAGAGCTTGTGCCTGGACTGAGGTGGTCTCTGGGGGTGGCCCCTGGTCAAGGGCTGGTACCTGCACTTGGCCACAACACCCCCACTTCAGCTGCAGGGCTAGGGCAGAGTGGCTGGAGAGCTGCCTGGTGAGGAATATTTCTTCAAATCTAGGAATGGCAAAAGGCAGTGTAGAAATGCCATGGATTGGCCTGGTCAGGATGAGGATGTCACCTCCCAGCAGGGACAGGGACAAGGCACAGCTGCTCAATGCATTCTTTGCCTCCGTCTTCAGCAGAGAGGATGGAGCCAGGGGGTTCCAGTGCCCTGAGCTGGAGCACCAGGACTGCAGCAATGATCAACTCCCAGTCAACCCTGAACTTGTGCAGATCTGCTGCTCCAGCTGGATCCCTGCAGATCCCTATGGGATCATGAGACTCCTCAAAGAGCTGCTGATGTCATCACAAAGCCTCCCTTGATGATTTTGAGAGGTCTTGGGAATCCAGAGAGGTCTCAGCTGACTGGAAGCTGGTGAATCTTAGCCTCATTTTTGAAGGGAAGAAGGAGGACCCTGAAACTACAGGCCTCTCAGTGTTACTTCAGTGCCTAGTAAAATAGTGAAAACATTCTGGGAGGTATTGAAAAACTTGTGGAGATCAATGCAGTCGTAGGTCATGCCTTCATGTCCAGCCTGATTTCCTTCTGCAACATGGAAGCTCACCTGGTTGATGTAGAAAAACCAGGAGATGGAATTTTTTGGACTCCAGCAAAGGTTTTGATCCTGTCTCCCCCAGGATCCTTCTGCAAAAACTGTCCAGACACATGGATAAACACATCATGGATGGATGAACAACTGGCTCTTGGGTCAGGCACAAAGGGTGACAGACTGGGGTGACGCCAGGCTAGCACTGGTCACCAGTGGGGTTCCACAGGCTCCATCCTCAGCCCTGTGCTCTCCAACATCTTTTTAATGACTGGATGCAGGACTGGAAGGGATAGTTGGGAGGTTTGCCACAACATCAAACTGGGAGGAGCTGTCGGCTCTCTCCAGGGCAGAGAAATCCAGACAAATCCGAAATGGGAAATCAGCAACCGTGTGAAGTTCAACAAGGAAAAGTGCCAGATCTGCCCTGGGATGGCACAACTCTGGCTGAGTGGATGGACTGGGGAATGAGATGCTGGGGGAGTGGACCTGGAGCTCCTGGGTCATGGCCAGTTTAATGGGAGTCAGCAGTGCCCGTAGCCAGGAGGAACAGCCCTGTCCTGGGGTCACTGGGCCCAATACTGCCAGCTGGGCCAGGGAGGGATTGTCCTGCTCTGCTCTGGGCTGGGCTGGAGTGGCCTCACCTCGAGTGCTGGGGCAGTTCTGGGCACCACAAAATAAAACAGATATGAAGCTGTCAAAGAGTGAACAAAGGAGGCCATGAAGGTGGGAAGCGTCTGGAGGAGCTGTGTGAGGAGCAGCTGCGGGCACTTGGTGTGTTCAGCTGGGGAAGAGGAGACTAGGAGACCTCATTGAGGGCTCTGACATCCTCCCGAGGGGCAGCTCTGATCTCTGCACTCGTGAGCAGGGACAGGACCCAGGGAATGGCTGGAGCTGTGTCAGGGGTTGGGATGGAGATCAGGGAAAGGTTCTTCTGTCCCCAAAGGGTGCTGGCACTGCCCAGCTCCCCAGGGAATGGGCACAGCCCGGGCTGCCAGAGCTCCGGAGCGTTTGGACAGCGCTGCCAGGGATGCACAGGGGGGATTGTTGGGGGGTCTGGACTGGATGGTCCTGTGGGTCCCTCCAACTCAGCACATCCTGTGATTCTACAGAAGGGCCAGGGAGAGCCAGCAGTGTGCCCAGGTGGCCAAAATATGCAGTGGCACCTGGGTTATACCAGCCATAGTGTGATTACAGGCCTGGGGCAGGGACTGTCCCTTGCTGAGGCACCTCATATCTTGGGGACAGTTCTGGGCCTCTCAGCAAGAAGGACATTGAAGGGCTGGAGCATGTCCAGGGCAGGGAATGGAGCTGGGAAGGGTCTGGAGCATCAGGAACAGCTGAGGGAGCTGGAAAGGGGCTGAGCCTGGAGCAAAGGAGGCTCCGGGGGGACCTTGTGGCTCTGCACAACTCCCTGACAGGAGGGGACAGCCGGGGGGGTCGGGCTCTGCTCCAGGGAACAGGGACAGGAGGAGAGGGAACGGCCTCAGGCTGGGCCAGGGCAGGGGCAGGGGGGACATTGGGGAAATTTTTTCCTGGAAAGGGCTGTGCAGCCCTGGCACAACTGATGGAGCCCCCATCCCTGCAGGGATTTATCAGCCACGTGGATGTGGCATTTGGGGACATGGGCTATGGTGGCCTGGACAGGGCTGGGTTGGACTCGATGCTCTCGGAGGGCTTTCCCTGTCCCGGTGATTCTGTGATTCCCAGGAGGTTTGGGGGCTGTGTGTGTCCCCATCCCGCTGTCCCCTCTCCCAAGCCCTGCTCTGCAGCTGATGTGCCTTCTCCGGGGGCTGCACCCCATGTCCGTCCTTCCCCCACAGACGGGGAGACTCCAGAGGGGCAGAGCTCGGCCTCTGCTCTCCCACAGAGGGCTCAGTGCTGCAGGAACAGCCCCCATGTACCCACGAAAATTCCCAAAGGACCGGAATCCCTCGGCACCTCCAGTACCAGCCACTGGCACCGTCTGTGCCTGGGACAAGGATGAGGCATTGGATACTTTCACTGCAATAAAATGTCATTACAGAAAAGTTATTCATTTACGGGGAACAGGAATATTTGCCTCCCCATTGTCCCCTTCCTCCTCCCTTTGTCCCATTCTTGCTCCTTGAGCAGACTCAGAAAATCTCTACATTCTTCAATTGAAGCTTTTGCGCTTTTTGCATGAAATATGTCCTATTCCAGAGGGAAAAAAAGATGAAACAAAAATAAGAATACTCCTCACAGAAATGAAAACCCAAACTTTTGGAGGATTTGGGAATTCTGTCAGCTTTTGAAGGGCCCCGCGGCTCCACCTGGGCTCTGCCGTGGGTGGAGCTTCTTAAAGAGCCCGGCCCCCAGGGGCGGCACCGGGCACGGCCCCACCCACGGCACAGCCAGCGCTGCGCCCCCGCGGGACCGCCACAGGCGAGGGATAACCGGGACCCTCCTGCACTTACCTGTGGCCACCTTCAGCAGTCTCTGCGGGTCCTGACACCCTCCACCAGAGTCTGGGGGTCCCTTTGGGGGCGCAGGGTGCTAGCACTGTGTGTGAGAGCTGGCGATATCCACTGGGAACAAGGGAGCCCCTTGGGAGGTGCCCTTGGGGACACCGGGAGCTCTTTGAAGGTGCTGTCACCCTCTGTTAAGGTTCAGGGTGGTACCTTGGGGGCACCTGGGCTCCGTGCTCGCCCTTTTAGCCAAAGCCATACTCGGGAGGATCCTCCGGCCGTTGCTGCAGTCGCTCCCGCACCCCAATCCCCGGCCGGGCCGCGCTGCTGGGACCCGGTGGCAGCGCTCGGGCACCCGGTGGCGCCAGCGGGCCGCGCTGGGCGAGGGCTGGAGGAGGAGCCGAGAGATTCCCGTTCTTTGGGGATTTCCCTGAGCGCGGGGGCCGCTGCGGCAGCGCGGAGCCCTCGGTGCTCCCCCGGCACAGGTGAGAAGCCCTACAAATGCACGTGGGAAGGCTGCACCTGGAAGTTCGCCCGCTCGGACGAGCTCACCCGACACTTCCGCAAGCACACGGGCATCAAACCCTTCCGCTGCTCGGACTGTGACCGCAGCTTCTCCCGCTCCGACCACCTGGCCCTGCACCGCCGGCGGCACGTCATGATGTGAGCGCTGCCCGGCCGGGCTGGGCCGGCACCGGCACCAGGAGCGCATCCATCCATCCATCCATCCATCCATCCATCCATCCATCCATCCATCCATCCATCCATCCATCCATCCATCCATCCATCCATCCATCCATCCATCCCCATCCATCCATCTCCACTCCATCCATCCATCCCATCCACCACCTCCACCATCCATCCATCCATCCATCCATCCATCCTCCATCCATCCACATCCATCCATCCATCCATCCATCCATCCATCCATCCTCATCCATCCATCATCATCCATCCATCCATCCATCCATCCATCCATCCATCCATCCATCATCCATCCTGTCCATCCTCCCCATCCATCCTCTTCATCACCCATCCACCATCCTCCTCCATCCATCCATCCATCCCCATCTCCATCCATCCCTCATCCCTCCACTCCTCTCCTCCCCCTCCCTCCTCCTCCATCCATCCCTCCATCCATCCATCCATCCATCTCTTGGTCCCAGTTATTTGTATTCCTGGGTTTGTCCTCGCCTGGAGGCTCCTTGACTCCTCACCTGGAATTCACCCAGCAGTTGCCTCGGGCTCTTCAGCCTCCTGTCCACTGCACCCTGTGTGTTCCCTGTGCCCTGCCCCTCCCAGTGCCCGTGGGCAAAATCTGGGAGCCGTGGAGAGGACCGGGGCAGGGGTGATGGGCCGCTGTGGAGGAGCTGTCGGCCTCTTCCTTCTCCATCCCCAGACTCTGTCCCAGCGGAAGATGTCCAATGCCTCAGACCACCCCTTTTGTGGTGTGTGTGGCTCCAATCCCACCCCTTTAATCCTTTTCCCGCCTTTAGGGACCCCTTGGCAGAGCTGGAGCTCAGCATCCCCCAAGCCCTTGGAGGGGTTGGCTGCTGGCACAGGCTGGGTTGGGTGGTGGGAATGGGGGGTGCAGCCCCCAGGCCTTGGGAAGAGCTGCAGAGGTTTGGGGGTCATGGATGGTCCCGTGTCAAACACAGAGACAAAGGACATCAGTGAGTGGGCAATGCCTGGTGGTTGGAGAAGATGCTGAGGTCCTGCCACAAAGGCAGCAGGTGCCAACCCTCCCCAGGGCTGGAATCATCATCCCGGGGATGGAATCAGCTTCCAGGGACTGGAATCATTGTCCCAGGAGCTGGAATCATCACCCCAGGGGCTGGGATCATCGCCCCAGGGACTGGGATCATCACCCCAGGGACTTGGAATTGTCATCCCAGGGGCTGCAATCATTGTCCCAGGGGCTGCAATCATCATCCCAGGAGGTCCAGGCTGTGCTTCCAGCCCACTCTCCTGGGTGAAACCCTGAGGGCATTTAATTGCTCTGAGAGCCCACTGGAGACCCCAGCTCCACCCTGGGCCCGTTTCAGCTCAGCCTGGGCCCTGCATCTCCCCTGGGCTTGCTGGAGCTGTCCCAGCCCTTCCACAGCCACGGAGCCTCCTGGCTCTCACCTTGGGCCTGCCTCATCCCCGTGATCCTGGGGCTGTCCTACGGGTGCCAGGGGCAAGGTGAGCTCCAGGAGGGCTGTGCCACCCCTTTTGTGGGGACAGGTGGTCCCTGAGCTTCAGCAAAGCCCTGCAGTAGCTGCAGAGCTGCCAGACCCCGTGGCACATCCAGCCCCACATCCTCTGGGATTCTCCAGTGCCTGGGTGGGGTTGTGCTCATGGCTAGGCTCTTTGGTGGGTGTTGTAGGGTCTCCCTGTGCTGTGGGAGCCCAGCTGGGAGCAGAGATTCCTCCCAGTTGTTTTCCAGGTTTGGCAAGAAACCCAAGGCTGGGTTTTTTGGAGGAGAGCAGGTCGATACCATTCCCTTCTTTCCACCCTGTCACTTTTGGAAACTCACGTCGTCCTCAGGCCCTTCTGCTCCTTCATGGCCCTCCTCCTCCCCAGGAATGCCTGGAGGAGCTGCTCAATCTCCCTGCTGGGGCTGTGATCCCCCCCAGTATCCCCCACCACCTGACTGGGGATACTGGGGGGGGGGAGCCCTTTCCCCATCACCTGTCTGCATTAGTCGTCATTGACTTTGCCTAACATCGAAATAGTTATTACATTACCTTTTTTGTCACTTCCTACTTACTACTATTGTTACCACTTATAAAAAGGCCCCGAGGTGCTTACAGAAATAAGTGAGGAAAGCAGAGAGGTTAGGGAACCTTTCCCTGGCTGGGAGGAGAATTTTGCAATCCCAAACCTGCTTCCCTGCTGAATGAAGGAGGGGTCTGCAGCCTGCCGGGGGCTCCTGCTGACCGGTGTCCCTGGGGTGGGCAGTGGGGTGGCGGTGCCTGTCCATCCCCTGGCTCTGGGGTCACCCGAGGTCCCTGCAGACGGTTCCTTGTCCCCGTCCCTGTCGGGGGAGCCGGGGCCTCTCCCGCCCGCCCGGCACTGCTCAGACTGGTTTAGCAAGTGGATGGGATGGGGCGGCCGCTTTCCCTTTGAAGGGCTCCCGGGAAGCATTTGATGGCTGGAAAGCTCCCGAGGAGGAGAAAGGAAAAGACAAAAATAGGTGGTTTTGGGTTTCGGTGGGGGAGCGGGGGAGGCGCGGGGCTGCTCCGGCGGCTCCAGAGCTTTGTGCTGTGCCGGCCGTGGGCACGGGCGGGCGGGGGTGGCCCTGCCCAGAGGGATCCGAGCAGCCCCCGGCCGAAGCAGAGCTCCCGGCCTCGCCCGGGCCGGCCTCGCCCCAGGGAGACACGGCCAGAGCGGAGCGGGGATGTCCACCACGGCCCAGAGAGAGGTGGTGGCCCCGCGTGGGGCGGCTGGCTGGGATGGGGTGGCAGCAGGGTGGGGAAGCGCCGCTGCAGGACGAAAGCAGGGCCAGGGACCCCCAGCCAGGGCCTGGCCCCTTCCCCAGCCCCCACCCCTGGGTGGGCTGTGCTGTGGAGCCCCGGCACGGATGGGACCCTGAGTGGTGGCTCTTGAGGGTCCCTGGGGACCCAGCCCAGGGGTGGGGGCTGAGGTGGGGATGCTGGGGACAGGCTGGGGGTGCCTCTGGCTGTGTCTAGGATAATTTGAGAGGTGGGAGCCGAGGTTTGCTTCTCCACTTGATCCAGATTTCCTCAAAATTTGGCACCTTTCAGCTCAAGTCTCTTGACTCGGGGCTTCACCTCCTGCTTCTTCGGGGAGGAGGACCCGGCTGTCCTTTTTCGCCATTCCATGGGTCCGGAGCACTCCATCCCCACCCAGAGCTGGGATCAGGGATCAGGGAGCAGGGTTTGCTCCCCAGCTCTCCCTACGGACCCCCAACCCCCAGCAGCCCCACCCCATCCAAGCTCCAGTCCCCGGGTTGGGTCCCCCTTCCAGCTCCAGATCCTCCCTCCCTCCTGCACAGCGTCTCCCTTCCCAAACCCCCTTCAGCCTCTCGGTGCCGGCTTTTCGAAGGGAATTCTGCACGGCATGAGGGAGGAAAACGTGAGCATGTCGGGAGGGGAGCCGCCGGTGGCCGGGGCACGGGGAGCCACCGTTATCGCTGTGCCATCGCGGGTGGCACGTGGGGACACAACGGGACCGGCGGGGGCCCCCCCGGGCAAAGGGCCGGAGACACAGACGGGCTCAAGGCCGTTCCCCCGGGGCAGATAAGGGCAGTGCCTGGATTTGAGCAATCCCTGCAAGAAGAGGCTGCTCTGCCTTGGGAAATCCTGACTGATCCCTGCAGGGCAGAGCAGCCTGGTTGGAGCCCAGGAACGGGATTCACCCAATGCTGCAGCTGCGATGGAGAGGAAGAGAACTCTTTGGGATTGTTTAATTTATCACCGAATCGTGGAATCATGGACTGGGTTGGGTTGGAAGTTCCTTAAAGCCCAGGGCCACCCCTGCTATAGCAGGGACACCTCCCACTGTCCAAGGCTGCTCCCAGCCCCAATGTCCAGCCTGGCCTTGGACACTGCCAGGGATCCAGGGGCAGCCACAGCTTCTCTGGGCACCCTGTGTCAACATTTGAACTTCCTTCTTTCCCCATCTGGTCCTGCAGGGCTCGGTGAGATGTCCCCATCCCTGGCCTCACCTGGGAGCTGGAGAGAGCTCCAGCAGCAGCGCAGCTTCCCTGCAAAACCAAACCCTGCTGGCAAGGCCTGAGCCGTTCCCGTGTTTGCTTTCCTGAGGGCTCCCCAAACTCTGCTCTCTGGGGTGCTCAGCACCCCCAGCTGATGGTTTGGGTCCCTGGTGTGGGGTGGCAGGTGTGACATCAAACCTCTGCTGTGGCTCCTGGCTGGAGGGTCACAGGCCTTGTGTGGCTGCTGTGAAGCCCCTGGAGCAGCAGGAATTGCATGGGAACAGCAGGAAACCCACAGGAACAGCAGGAATCCATGGGAACAGGCATTCCCCTTCCCTGGAAGGACTCTGGCCCCTTTCCCTTTGGCCAGGGGGGTATTAGCCTTGGCCAGCAGCCTTAGCCCTCCTTCTTCCCCTATTCCTGTGGTCCTTGGGTCCCCTGGACGTGCTGGGATGTCCCCAAGGTGGTGACAGCAGCATCTCTGTCTGTGTGGGATCCTGCTGGGAGACACAGGGAAATGGGGAATCTGGGGCTGGTTTGGGAGCCCCAAAACCAGGGGTGAGCACAGGGAGGAGAGCAGAGGCTTGTCCTGAGCCTGGCACAGTGCAGCCCTTGGGGAGGGGCTGGGGACAATCCAGGCTGGATCATCCAGAGCACAATGGCTTCTTTTTTCAGCTCTTTCCCAGAAAGTTGATTTTTATTCCTTTGTATCTCTGGATTTTTACACTCCTTCCCTTCCAAAAGTGAAACCCAAAGCTGGCTGCCGGGTGTCTGCGTGTGAACCGTGCTGGGAAGCGCCGTGTCCTCCTACCTGTCTGTGCTTTTCTAGCTGCTCCTTTTTTTTCCTTCGAGTTTTGTCCCTTTCACTTTTGTTCCTTCCCTTTTTCTCTCCTGGGAATGTGAAGTGCGAGCAAGCAGGGATCTCCCCTTTTAAAACTAGTTTTGGTGTGAAATTGAATCATTCATGGAAAAATTGGCATTTTCTCATTAGGAAGTACCCCTGGCTGTAAAAAAACAGAATTTTTTGTTCCTTGTTCCCTTGTTTCAGGGCAGGGGACTCAGTTTGGGGACAGTGGCCCAGCTGGGGGGTTGCTCAGGTTGGGACTGATCCCTTCATCCCTGTGGTGCTGGAGCTGCCCAGATCCTATGGCTGATGAGACTCCTGGCAGGGCTCTGGGGCTGAGATTGAATCCTGGGGTGCCGGAGCTCCCTGAGCATTGTGTGGGATCACAGCTGCTGGCAGAGCCCCTGGCTACCTGCTTGAAGTTGGGATTTGACTCTTGGGGTGCTGGAGCTTCCTAAACTCCCTGTTACGACATGGTTGGTGATGGAACTTGGCATCGGGATGAATCCTGGGGTGCTGGGGTTTCCTGAGTACCCTGCTGGAGCACAGCTGGTGACAGAGCTTGGGGTTGTGCCTGAATTCTGGGGTGCTAGAGCTTCCTGAACTCTGTGTAGGAACATGGCTGGGGGCAGAGCTCCCAGCTCGGGGTTGGGATTTGAGTCCTGGGGTGCCAGAGCTTCCTGAGCTCCATGTGGGATCATGGTTGGTGGCAGAGCTCCCGGTCACCCGCTCGGGGTTGGGATTGGGGTTAAATCCTGTGGTGCTGGGGTTTCCTGAGCTCCCTGTTGGAACACGGCTGGTGACAGACCTTGGCTTTGGGATTTGAATCCTGAAGTCGCAGAGCTTCCCGGCTGGAGCTGCGCGTTCACCCGCTCGGGGCTGGGATTGAATCCCGGGGTGCCGGAGCCTCCCGAGCTCCGTGTGTGATCGCGGCTGCTGCCGGAGCTCCCGGGCACCCTCCCCGTGTCCCTTTTATGCGCGGGTGTCGCGGTGGGGCCGCGGCGGGGCCACCGCTGTGAGTCTGATTGGCTCCGCACCCCGCGCTGCTCCAGCTCGGCGCTTCCTCCTCCCGCGGCCAGGTAAAGCCTTCCCGACCGCCACCGGCCTCCCACCGCCGCCACTCGCTCCGGCTCGCCTCAGGCCGTTTTTTTCCCCTTTCCCCTCCCCTTCCTTGCTTTCTCCTCGTTTTTCCCCCCCTTTTTCCCCAGTTTTTCGGGCCGGGCCCCGTCCCCGCCTGGGGTGCGGGGGGATGAGCGGTGGGCTGGTGGACGCCGCCGTCTTGGCGCCGCTCAAACCTGTCACCATGTCCGGGGACCCCCACGAAGACACCCCGGTCTTCGAGGACATCAAAGCCCCCTCGCGGCCCCTGGAACACCCTCCCGACCTGGCGCAGGTAAGCGTTGGGAAGGGGCCGCTTCTGCCCGCTCAGGTGCGCAGAGCCTCCCAAAACCTCCGCATTTGGGCCAATTCCACTTGGTTTCCCCCTCTTTGCTGTGATACCTCCGTGGCTTTGCCAGCTCCTGCGTCCCCCTGGGCCGGGTTCTCTCCCGGGCGTGTTGGTTTTCGCTCGGGTGTTTTGGGTTGGGGTTTTTTTGCCTCCTTTCTGCCTTCAGAACTCCCCGGTGTCTGTGTGGGCTTTGCTCCCACTCCAGGGTTCAATCCTGGGTGTCCAGGGGCTCTCCCGCTGGGAAGGCCATGGGCTGTGGGGTTGCTGCGTCCGTGAGTGCTGGAGGGGAAACATTTGACGTTTATTTTCCATTTTATTGAATTCCGTGTATTTCTCTGCCGCCACGGCAGGGAAGGAATGCTCCTTGAGATTCCCTGGCAGCATTCCCCCTGGAGAAAGGCCGGATAAGTCTTTGGGGTGTTCCTGCAGGCCCACCCCTGTCCCGGGCCGTGGCCGGAGCGCTGTTGTCCAGCCCAGCCAAGGGCCTGAGGCTCCGTGTCCCGCCATGGAGAGCTTCCAGCCGCTCTCCCCGGTGGGCAGCAGGGCGAGGCAGGCCCAGCCCACCCTGGAGCCGCGCTTTCCCCCTTTTCCCGCTCCGCGGGGTGCGGGGTGCCCGCGGGTAATGATTAACCCTGAGCCCCACGGCCCCAGCGCCATTTTGATCGGGGCGGGAGCGCTCTGGCCCCAGGGATCCGCAGGGATCCGCAGGGATCCCATCCCGGCTGCTGCTCCTCTGGAGACCTCCTGGGTGGGCATTCCTGGGTTGGGGGCACCGGGCAGGGCCGGGGCTGTGTGTCCACTGCCTCTTCCCTTGTCCCCACGGCCCCAGTGCTCCAAGGGCCATTTTGGGGCCCTGTCCCTCCAGGGTGAGGGCTGGGTGTCCATATCTGGATTCCCTGGAGATCCAGCACCCACAGGGGCTGTCAGCCATGGCTGTGGGGTCAGACAGGGGCCGTGCAGCCCGTTCCTCCTTCCCTGTGCTGTTCCTGCCCCTCGGTGCCGGGTTTGAGATTACCGGGATCAGCAGCCAGGTGGTGGCTCCTGGAAGCTGGGGATTATCCCCTGTTCCCTCCGGGGTGAGAAAAGCTCTCAGCTCCCTCCGAATCCCTCCTAAACCAAGCTGGGAGAGGGGGAGCTTGGCTTTCCCCCTTTTTCCATCTGGGTGGGGTGAGGCAGTGGAGCCACCGCCTGTCCCCTCATGGGGCCACCCATGGTTGGAGACACCATCACCCTCTGCCCATCCCTGCTGCTCTTACAAGGGAAAGGAGATTTCTCCTCCCAGTTTGGTCCGACTTTGCTCCGGGGTGGTGGCAGCTGAGGATGGCGTTGGAGGCGTCACCCCTCTGCCACTGACCCTCCTGTGTCCCTCCTTTCTGGGATCTGGGACAGTGGGTGGGGCTGAGCAGATCCCATGGATCCCCCTGGCCCCAGCAGCACAAACCCACCCAGGGAGCAGCGCCATGGGTGGGACACCCCGAGAGCCCCGGGCCAGACCCCACATCCCCCGGGGAGGGGTTTCCACGGCCTGGCCGTGCTCTCCCAGCCGATTCCAGAGGCTGCGGTGCTGTGGGAGGCTGGAAGGGCTGGAAGGCTGCGGGGCTGGGAAGCCTTTGCTCGGGAGTGTTTTTATGGCACGGTTTGACAAGGCTGGTGCCAGAGGCTGTGACCTGTCAGCTCCAGGCCCTTCCCGCTGCTCCAGCTCGGGAACAGGCGGGAGCAGATTGTCCCTGCGATCTCAAAGTCCTGCTGCCATACATTCCCCTAAAATTGCTTTGCAGGCGGGATTCTTTGCTGTTGGTATTTTACTGTCAGTGGAAACAGATCCTTTGTGGCGTTTCCAAGCGTTTTTTCCCTTTCCTTGGCTTTTCCAAGGCCACCCGGCCCTGAGTTAAAGCAACAGGGAAAAGAGGAGGGAAAAGGGCTGGTGAGAGGAAAGCGTTTTCGTTCCTGATTTGAGTTGAAATCAGCCAGAAAAAGCGTTTTCCTCATTACATCTCCAGAGGTAAAAGCTGGAGGGAAGATCAATACTAATACTAATAAATACTAATAAATATCATAATAAAAATAATAAAATACAATAAAACAAAACAAAAAAACCCAACAATAATGATAATAAAATAAAATAGGAAAAAAATAATATAAAACTAATAACTAAACAACAACGCAACAACAATAATAATAATATGAAAAATGAAAAATAAATAATTATAAAATAATAAAATGAATAATAACAGCAACAACAAAATAATAATAATGATGATGATAATAATAGTAATAATAATAGTAATAATAGTAGTAATAATAATAGTGCTGCAAGGCACATCCAGGGAATGTTTCAGGAGAAGAAGAGGCAATCCTTCGGCCAATTCCAGTCGGTGTTGGGGACTCCAGGGCTGCTGAGGGAGGAGAGGGACAGACAAACCCCCAGCCTGTCCCTTGGTTTAACCCCGTCCTCCCCATGCCAGGCCCCAGGGCAGTTGTGCTGGGGCTGGCAAGTTCCCAGTGAGGCTGAAATTCCAGTGGGGAAAAGAGGAAGATCCTGGTGAGCTTGGAAAGGGGTTTTCCTTGGGGTCAGGCTGAGGAACAGGAGCAAAGGGCTCCCTTTGTGTCTCCTGAGCCGAATTCCTGCCCCCCTAGCACTGCCTGACCCTGTAGTTGGCTCCCTCGGGGCTGAGGGGGAATGAAACCTCTCCAGCATTGGGGAGGTGCTCGGATGGGATCAGGGAAGAGCTGCTCCCAGAGCTTTTCCTGGCATTTTACATCCTCAGTGCCAGGAATGGCATCTCCCAGGCCCTTCCAACAGACTGGAAGAGGTGCTGTGGTGCTCCCATGACTTTATCCTGGAGGGATTTTGCTTCTGTATCACAGGAGAAACTGGATCCAACATTTTTAGGAGTGTTCCAGCTTTCAGGAGCTCTTCCAATCCTGCCCTGTCCCTGTGCCATGTCCTGCATCTCCTTTGGCCACATCCTTGTCCTGGATGGGTGGCTGTCCCTTGGAGCAGGGATGGGTTTTCAGGCTCCTTGTGCTCCACCACCTTGCACAGCCCAGCAGGAACCAAGGTGATGGGTCCTGGTCGGGTCCAGGAAAGTCTTGATAAATAAGATTTCATTTTATGAAAAAGGAATAAATATAATTCCATAAATAAAATTCCTTTATTTATCAGGAGAGATGTTGGAGTGCCCAGTGCAGCTCCCAAGGGAGGTTCCATCTCCCTGGGCTCTCAGGAGCTGCAGGAAGGGAATAAATTTGGCTTTTCTGCCAGAAAAGGAGACATGGTGACTTTGGAATTTTGCTGCAGACCTGGAATGAGAGGCTGGGCCAGAACCATGGAATCCCAGATTGGTTTGGGTGGGAAAGGACCTTAAATCCCACCCAGTGCCACTCCTGCCATGGCAGGGACACCTCCCACTGTCTCAGGCTGCTCCCAGCCCCAATGTCCAGCCTGGCCTTGGACACTGCCAGGGATCCAGGGGCAGCCACAGCTTCTCTGGGAATTCCACCCTGTGCCAGGGCCTGCCCACCCTTTTTGGAAAGGGGTGACTCAGCTTGGACATATCTCTGCAGTTTGAGGACCCTCCAGGGTGCTCAGGGGTGACAGTTCTGTGTCCTTTCCCTTGGTCCTGCTTGTCCCAGGGATTGGGACACCACAGGTGCCGGTCCCGTAGGGCAGTGCCCGTTTCCAGGGCTGTGCCCGTGTTTGGGGACAGGCCCTGATCCTGTGGTGCTGCCATCAGAGGTGTCCCTGCAGGGTGGGGACAATGGGAGGGGACCGGGTGGGTTTGGCACCGGGGCAGAGCCACCACCCACAGCTCCAGAGGGTCCGGGTGCTCCTGCAGCCTTCAGCCCTGGCTGGGCAGGGAGCTGAGCTCATCCTGCCAGGATCCCACTTTTCCATCCGTGGAAGTAGAGCAGGCTGGTGTCCCCTGCTCCTTCCCCTCTGTGTCCCATCCCTCCTTCCCCTTCCCGAGCTGCTCCTTCCATGGAATGTGCTCCCATGGGCACGTAAAGTGGTGCTCTGCATTTCCTCCCGGATGTCTGGGATGTTCTGCCCTTGAGGATCCTCCTGGCTTTGGAAAAGGGTTCTGAAATTCCACAAAAGTGTGCAAAATCGATTTCCAAAGGGTGCTGACAGTACGGGCAGGCTCCAGGGTGTGCAGGAACAGGGTGGGAGAGATGGAAAGTTAAATCTGGACACAGAGGAACGGACTCAGCTGATCCCTCTGGGTACAAGGGATGGGTTTGGGAGCTGCTGGGGCTGGGCCTTGTGTCAGGAATCTCCAGGCAGAGGGATCCTTCCCTGTGTTTTGCTTTGGGATCAGCTGATCCCAGTGTGCTCGGGACCAGTCCGTGGATTTGCAAGTCAGGTGGGCATCATGCCTGGCAGGTGTCTGCAGGGTCACGGGGAATTAGGACGGATCCCCAAAAAGGATCCATTTATCTGTCTGATTTTGCAGGAAGAGCCTCAGGGAGAGTCCCCAGCCCACCCGGGGCTTGGTCCCGTGGCTGATCCGCTCCAGAGCCAGCAGGAGGCTTTGGATCAAACCAGCGAGCCAAACCCTGGGAAATTCAGGGGGTTCATCCACAATATCCGTTATTTTGCTTTTCTGGAGCATCCAACCCCCCGAATTCCCCGGATGGAAGGAGGAGCGGGATGGAACAGCTCCACGGAATTGCTCGGCCGAACTTTGAGCGGCGGAGCTACGCAGCTTTATCCCAGTGGGACAAAGGCTGATTGTTCTGCCTGCGGGAAGGAAGTTTGGCTCGGGAAGGTGGGGAGCAGGGAAGGGGACGCGGATCCCAGGTGTGCCGTGCTCATCCTCCTCCCTGAAACCTGCTCTCCACTCGGACGAGCGGGAGAAGCGCCTGGCAGGGTTGGTATTTTTGCTTTTTGGAAACCTGGGGAAGGAGGGGATAAGCGGGGCGCTCCGATCCACAACGGATTTCCCTTCGCGGCTCCTCCCGAGCGGTGCGTGGGAAGCAAACAGCGGCACCTGAACTCACCCGCCGGGCTTTGGGGAATGCATTTCTGGCCCGTGCATCATCGCCCGGCAGTTTTCCCCCTCTCAAACCTGTTCGGTCACCTCCCGGCGCTGTTTTGTTCTCCCTCCCTGCTCCAGTGAGTTCTTTTATCCAACCCATCCACTGCAAATAATCGCACTTACGAGCGTCTTGTGAGCTCGATTACAGTGTTTGCTTTCCTCCCGCTCCATTGGCGAATTCCCCGAGTCACCGGGTCCCGTCGGGCCCTGGCGATTGGAGAACTCGTGTTTACCATTCAGATGTTCTCAGAACTTGAGCTAGCATGAAAACCCTCCAAAAAACCCCCATGGGCTGTTTACCACATCAAAGAGGTTCAGCCCCGTTCAAGCTCGGCTTGAAACTCAAACAAAGAATCTTTCATTGAGTTCACAAATGCTGGGAAGATTCTTGGAAATTATTATTTTTTCGATGTGATGAAAGGGGGACATTCAAGTTTCCACCCAGCGCAGGATTTGCAAGTATTAAAATGCATTTTGGGACCTGAGTCTTTGTAGGATTATTAGTCCCAGCAGGTGAAGGGAATGGAAGGAATTGGTCCCAGTATGGCTGCTTTGAAAACCCAGGTTTATCCAAAAACCCAGGTTTATCCCAAACCCCAGAATATTATCCATCCTTTATCACATCTCTCACACCTGAGGCAATTTGTTTCATGGATCTGAGCCCACCTTGGAGAGGCCAGAGAATGTGGATGCTCTCCAGCCCATCCAGCCCATGGGGTTTGTTTGTTGTGTATTTATTTAGCCCAAATATTTTAATGTTTCTAAATCATCATCATTTTGCTGCTCCTTAGGGATATTTCAGGGAACTAAACCCAGGAATGGCTGGATATGTTCAAAATCCTCACAATGAGCAGGTTTGTTTTTCTCTAAACTGTGGAAAAGACCCAAATTTGTTGGGAAAATCAGAGCATCTCCCCAGCTGCTCATCCAAAACATTTTTGAATGTTCCGAGCAACTTCCAGTTTGGTGGTTTGGTGGTTTTGTGGCTCTGTGGAGTGGGAGGAACTCAAAGCCATTAATTTGGGGTTTGTCATCCCCTTGGGGACCCCAGGAGTGTCCCTGCTGTGTTTCCCAGGGCTGGCAGTGCCCGGGCTCCCAGTGCTCCAGCTGGAGCCTCTCCAGGGCTCAGAGCCTTCCCCTGGGAGCTCTTATTGGCCTGGGCTGTAATCAGCCTCCCTTAATTAATGGCAACTGGGGATTCCTTCACACACAGGGGAAACCTGGAAAGAGTTTGAGTGGAAGGCCCTGGGTGTGAAGGAAACTCTGCATTTCTGCTCCCAGACCAACACCAGGGGCACAGAGCTCCCTGCTCATGGCAGGGGGTGGAATGAGATGATGGTTGAGATCCTTTCCAACCTAAACCATTCCATGATCCCATAAAATACTTGGGATGGGGCATGTGGCAGAAGGGGCTGTGGGAATGGACCTGCTCCAGTGTCACCCTGGCTCCCTGCTTTGGCAGAATCTCCTTGACCTGGGGAAGTTTAAGGAGAACTCTTGGAAGGAGAGTTGACCCAACGCGACATTCCCGTCTGCCTCGGGGTTTGTTTTGGGAGGAAGTTGCAGCCACAGGGCTGGTGGGATTTGCTGTCTGCACGCGAAACCCGACCTCGCACGGGCTCTGCCCGCTGGTTCCCTGGGCAGAACAGGATCTGTGGGATGGGGATGCCGGGAGGGCTCCACAAGCCCCAGCACGTCACCCATGACTCATGCCTTTGTCAGCCCCGGGCAATGTGCTGCCTTGGAGACCAGGGTGAGCTCCACAGGCATTGAGGGAGCCAGAGTGAATCCCACCAGCTGGGGAAGCCTACCCCGTGGGATGTTCAGGACTCAGGGCAGGGGTGTGTAACTGGCAGAACGGGAATGCTCAAAGATAATCCTGGTATCCTGTGTCCAGGAACTGGTGGATGAATTTGTCTGGGTCATCCTGGGGACTGTGACATTCAAGAAGCAGGGAGAGGATGTTCTGGGAATCCAGAAGGAGCAGTGGAGCTGTAGGTGGGCTCCTGCTCCTGGCTGATGCCCGAATTAAGCGTTGATTCATGCCCATGTAACCCAGGATTCCTTGAGTTCCACCGTGTTTTGGCCGGGGCTGGAGCAGATTTGAGCCTCCTGATCTTCTAAGAGTTCAAAGGACATTAAATCATTTAATTTTTCCTGAGAAACCATCCAAGGGGCTGTAGCAGCTCATACCAGGAGTCAGTCCAGCTCAGCCTCCAGGAGTGGGGCCCACCTGGCTTGATGGAAAGCCTTCATTGGCTTTGATGGAAAACCTTTCCTTGGCTTTGATGGAAAACCTTCACTGGCACTGAGGGGCTCCACCTCAGCCTTTGCTGAGCAGGAGCAGCTCAAAAATCGTGGCTGTCCTGGGATCTGGGGCACTGGGAGTGTCCCAAAGCTGCCGTCACCTGCTGTAAATCTGTGAAATCCCCCCAGGAGCACAGGGAGATGGGGACAGCCATCCCTTCAGGAACAGATCCCACCCTCTCACTGCCCCCGCACACGGAGGGTCCTGGGGGTCCACAACCCCTCCCCCCGGGGTCACAGCTGTCCCCAAGGGGTGCTGGGGTGTTCAAAATTCCTGAGTTTTGGCCACAAGGGAAGGGGGAATCCTTCCACAGCTGAAACCTGTGTGAGCTCTCCCTGCAGCCCATGGAGAGCCTTCCCGAGGGATCCACCCCCGGCTCTGCAGCTCCTGGAGCAGGCCATGGACTCCCCCTTCTCCAGGTTTGTGCCCCACGATGGCCAGGAGGTCCAGAGAGTTATCCCTGGGACTCCCCAGTGTGATAAAGGCTTCCCAGGAAGCCGGGAGACTGGGAATGTCCATCCAAGCAGCCGGGAGAAGGCAGCCCCAGCCCAGACTCATTGACTCTGGGAAGGCCCAGCTCTCTTAAGTCCTGGTGTCCTCCTTTCTCACACTTTGAGAGTTGTCCTCACACGGAGCTGGAGCAATGGGAGAGGGGGGAGGCCATCCCTGAATCCCAACTGCCTTCCGGCTCCATCCCATGCTGAGGTGGCTCTTGGTGATTCTGCAAAAATGGGATCAACCCCAATAATGTGGATCAACCCCAAAAACAGGGATCAACTCCCAAAATGGGGATCAATCCAAATAATGTGGATCAACCCCCAAACCAGGCATCAACCCCAATAATGTGGATCAACCCCAAAAATGGGGATTAATCCCAATAACATGGATGAACCCCAAAAATGGGGATCAACCCCAATGTCCAGTAGAACCCCCACCCTCACATCTGGAGATGTTGCTTGGCTTCTCCTTCCTCACCCTCCCAGGCTCGGTGTCTCCAAGGTTTCGTTATTTTTCAATCCATTTATGGCTTTATTTTTGGAGCCTAACTGTTCCCAACTGCTCCTCTTCCAGCCCTTGCCCTTGGAGTTGGGTGAGGGTGTTTGTCCTGGTTCCTTTGGCCTTTGGGATCGCTGCCTGAGTGGCACCATCCCGGTGATAAATCCCATGTAACCCAGGATTGTGATAAATCCCTGAGCTGGATTGCTTTGGAGAGAGCCTTTATCAGCAGGGGAGGAATCGCAAACACAGTCAGCGAGCCTGGGCTGGGGCTGGAATTCAGGATCTCCCAGCTGCCTGGATGGACATTCCGGGCCTCCTGCCTTCCTGGGAAACCGTTATCACATTGGGGAGTGCCAGCACAAGGGCAGGAAGGAGCGCTGGGATAGCCTTCGGGAGCTCCTGGCCATCGTGGGGCACAAAGCTGGAGAAGGGAGTGTCCAAATCCTGCTCTAGGAGCTGCAGAGCCTGGATTGGATCCCTTGGGAAGGCTCTCCATGGGCTCCAGGAGTGGATCCCTCGGGAAGGCTCTCCGTGGGCTGCAGGGGTGGATCCCTCGGGAAGGCTCTCCATGGGCTGCAGGAGTGGATCCCTTGGGAAGGCTCTCCATGGGCTCCAGGAGTGGATCCCTTGGGAAGGCTCTCCATGGGCTGCAGGGAGAGCTCGCACAGGGGTTTCAGTGTGGATCCCCGCCTTCCCAGGTGGCCAAAACTCAGGAATTTTAAACACCCCAGCACTCCTTGGGGACAGCTGTGACCCTGGAGTCGTTGTGGATCCTCCATGTGCGGGGGCATCGAAGGGGTGGGTTCTGCTCCCAAAGGGATTGGGGCTGTCCCCATCTCCCCGTGCTCCTGGGGAGATTTCACAGCATTTGGGACACGCCTAGTATCCCAAAACCCTCAGTCTGGGCAGGATGGGAGGTTCACACCCTTTATCCATGGCCTGGAAGGGAATTGCTACAGGGAAAGGGGAATGTTTGTGTTGGATGATGTAAAGGTTGAACTTGATCACCTTAAAGGTGTTTTCCAGCCCAAATAATCCATGAATGCTTTGAGGGCAGTGCCTCATCCTGGAGTTGCTCTGAACCGCCAGGTTTGGGCAGGATGGGGGGTTTAGTTGCTTTATCCACGGCCTGGCAGGGAATTGCTGCAGGAAAAGGGGAGTGGTTGCATTGGATGATGTAAAGGTTGAACTCGATCACCTCAGAGGTATTTTCCAGCCCAAATAATCCCAGGATTCTATGAATCCTTGCAAGGCAGTGGAGCCACTGTTTTTACCGGGGCAGGGGGCTTCCCATCACCCAGCTCTCCCAGGGGCTGCCCCTGAGCTTATCCCATCCTCCAGGGAATCGCCAATTGACAGCGGTCTGCTGGACACATCTCCCATCCCAGTCCTACAGGGACATTCTGCTCCGCTGGATCCTGGGCTCTGCTCCCAGCGTGGAGCTGCCACTGCTGCAAAGAGCTCTGGGACAGGGTGACAGGAACAGAGTCACCTGAGTCCAGAAAGGGCAGCCAGGAGCATCCAGCCCAGGGCCCAACAGCAGAGGGATGTGAATCTGCTGAAAATCGAGGGGCCACAGAGCTGCTGCAGGGCTGGAGCCCCTCTGGAGCCAGGCTGGGAGAGCTGGGGGTGCTCACCTGGAGAGGAGAAGGATCCAGGGAGAGCTCAAAGCCCCTGCCAGGGCCTAAAGGGGCTCCAGGAGAGCTGGAGAGGACTGGGGACGAGGGATGGAGGGACAGGACACGGAATGGCTTCCCAGTGCAGAGGGCAGGATGGATGGGATCTTGGGAAGGAATTGTCCCTGTGAGGGTGGGCAGGCCCTGGCACAGGGTGCCCAGAGAAGCTGTGGCTGCCCTGGATCCCTGCAGTGTCCAAGGCCAGGCTGGACATTGGGGCTGGGAGCAGCCTGGGACAGTGGGAGGTGTCAGGGCTGGAAATGAGTGATTTTTCATGCCCTTTAAGGTCCCAGATCACTCCACTTTCCTGTGATATCCTGAACGGGGGTTCAAGGAATGGGGGAACAGCGGGACCTCGCTCCCATGGGAAGGAGGCGATGGGGACCCCGGGGCACAGGTGTGGCACAACGGTCGTGCCACAGCCCAGCCCGGGTGCTTTCTCCTCCGTGCAGGTGCACGGAACCGCAGCCTCCGCGGGAATCAGCAAACAATGGGCAGGATAATCATCAATCAACCCCCTTGGCACGGCCCTGGCAGTGCCCCTCGGCAGCCTGGCTTTATAAATAGCCTGTATTTATATCCAGATTTGGTTCAATATCAGCATTTATTGTCTCCTGGTTAAATATTGACCTGGTTAAATATTTGTTTCTCTGATCATTTGGGTTTGATACCGAGCTGCATCGACGTTATTTTCTGTTTGTTCCTCAAGTCTCCTGGAACTCTCTGTGAAACGGGATTAGCAAAGAAAGCCCCGCCACTCTTCCTTTCAGGTGTCTAACGTTTGGCTGCCGTGAACAACAAAGCTGTGTGTCCCCAACGGGATCCGAGCTCCCATGGGAACCTGCTGGGCTCAGAAAAGCTCTGCACGGGCTCCCCTGCTCACTCAGTGCCACAGGGGCTCCAAGCAAGTCCAAGCTGGGGCTGCCCTCGAAGCACTCATGGACTGTTTGGGTTGGAAAAGTCGTCCAAGGTGATCCAGTTCAACCATTGCATCCTCCAGTCCAACCATTCCCCTTTTCCTGCAGCAATTCCCTAGAGACACATGATGAGAGACCCCATCCTGTGCAAACCTGAGCAACTCCAGGATGAGGCACTGCCCTGGAAGGACTCTTAGAGTCCTGGGATTATTTGGGCTGGAAAATACCTCTGAGGTGATCATGTCCAACATTTACATCCTCCAGTCCAACTATTTCCACTTTTCCTGCAGCAATTCCCCAGAGAGAAAGGATGTGATACCCCATCCTGCCCAAACCTGGGAGTTCAGAACAACTGCAGGATGAGTCACTGGACCAACAGCGTTACACTCAGCACACCCAAACCTGGTGGCCAGGATTCCCTGGAGGATGGGATAAGCTCAGGGGCAGCCCCTGGCATAGCTGGGTGATGGGAAGCCCCCTGCCCCGTAAAACAGTGGCTCCACTGCCTTGCAAGGATTCATAGAATCCTGGGATTATTTGGGCTGGAAAATACCTCTGAGGTGATCGAGTTCAACCTTTACATCATCCAATGCAACCACTCCCCTTTTCCTGCAGCAATTCCCTGCCAGGCCGTGGATAAAGGAACTAAACCCCCCATCCTGCCCAAACCTGGGGTTCAGAGCAACTAGGATGAGGCACTGCCCTCAAAGCATTCATGGATTATTGGGCTGGAAAACACCTTTAAGGTGATCAAGTTCAACCTTTACATCATCCAACACAAACATTCCCCTTTCCCTGTAGCAATTCCCTTCCAGGCCATGGATAAAGGGTTGAACCTCCCATCCTGCCCAGACTGAGGGTTTTGGATACTAGGGTGTCCCAAATGCTGTGAAATCTCCCCAGGAGCACGGGGAGATGGGGACAGCCCCAATCCCTTTGGGAGCAGAACCCACCCCTTCGATGCCCCCGCACATGGAGGATCCACAACGACTCCAGGGTCACAGCTGTCCCCAAGGAGTGCTGGGGTGTTTAAAATTCCTGAGTTTTGGCCACCTGGGAAGGGAGGATCCACACTGAAACCCCTGTGCGAGCTCTTCCCTGCAGCCCATGGAGAGCCTTCCTGAGGGATCCACCCCTGCAGCCCATGGAGAGCCTTCCCGAGGGATCCACCCCTGGAGGCCATGGAGAGCCCCCTGAGGTCCATCCCTGACTGGCACCTTCCCGAGGTCCACCTGCAGCCCATGGAGAGCCTTCCCACGGGATCCACCCCTGCAGCCCATGGAGAGCCTTCCAGGCTGCACACCCTGAGCCCATGGAGAGCCTTCCCGAGGGATCCACCCCTGCAGCCCATGGAGAGCCTTCCCACGGGATCCACTCCTGGAGCCCATGGAGAGCCTTCCCAAGGGATCCACTCCTGCAGCCCATGGAGAGCCTTCCCGAGGGATCCACCCCTGCAGCCCAGGAGAGCCTTCCCGAGGGATCCACCCCTGGAGCCCATGGAGAGCCTTCCCAAGGGATCCAATCCAGGCTCTGCAGCTCCTAGAGCAGGATTTGGACCTCCCTTCTCCAGCTTTGTGCCCCACGATGGCCAGGAGCTCCCGAAGGCTATCCCAGCGCTCCTTCCTGCCCTTGTGCTGGCACTCCCCAATGTGATAACGGTTTCCCAGGAAGGCAGGAGGCCCGGAATGTCCATCCAGGCAGCTGGGAGATCCTGAATTCCAGCCCCAGCCCAGGCTCGCTGACTGTGTTTGCGATTCCTCCCCTGCTGATAAAGGCTCTCTCCAAAGCAATCCAGCTCAGGGATTTATCACAATCCTGGGTTACATGGGATTTATCACCGGGATGGTGCCACCAGGCAGCGATCCCAAAGGCCAAAGGAACCAGGACAAACACCCTCCCCAACTCCAAGGGCAAGGGCTGGAAGAGGAGCAGTTGGGAACAGCAGGCTCCAAAAATAAAGCCATAAATGGATTGAAAAATAACGAAACCTTGGAGACACCGAGCCTGGGAGGGTGAGGAAGGAGAAGCCAAGCAACATCTCCAGATGTGAGGGTGGGGGTTCTACTGGACATTGGGTTGATCCCCATTTTTGGGGTTCATCCATGTTATTGGGATTAATCCCCATTTTTGGGGTTGATCCACATTATTGGGGTTGATGCCTGGTTTGGGGGTTGATCCACATTATTTGGATTGATCCCCATTTGGGAGTGATCCCTGTTTTTGGGGTTGATCCACATTATTGGGGTTGATCCCATTTTTGCAGAATCACCAAGAGCCACCTCAGCATGGGATGAGCCGGAAGGCAGTTGGGATTCAGGATGGCCTCCCCCTCTCCCATGCTCCAGCTCCGTGTGAGGACAACTCTCAAAGTGTGAGAAAGGAGGACACCAGGACTTAAGAGAGCTGGCCTTCCCAGAGTCAATGAGTCTGGGCTGGGGCTGCCTTCTCCCGGCTGCTTGGATGGACATTCCCAGCTCCCGGCTTCCTGGGAAGCCTTTATCACACTGGGGAGTCCCAGGGATAACTCTCTGGACCTCCTGGCCATCGTGGGGCACAAACCTGGAGAAGGGGAGTCCATGGCCTGCTCCAGGAGCTGCAGAGCCGGGGTGGATCCCTCGGGAAGGCTCTCCATGGGCTGCAGGGAGAGCTCACACAGGTTTCAGCTGTGGAAGGATTCCCCCTTCCCTTGTGGCCAAAACTCAGGAATTTTGAACACCCCAGCACCCCTTGGGGACAGCTGTGACCCCGGGGGGAGGGGTTGTGGACCCCCAGGACCCTCCGTGTGCGGGGGCAGTGAGGGGGTGGGATCTGTTCCTGAAGGGATGGCTGTCCCCATCTCCCTGTGCTCCTGGGGATTTCACAGATTTACAGCAGGTGACGGCAGCTTTGGACACTCCCAGTGCCCCAGATCCCAGGAACCACGATTTTTGAGCTCTCCTGCTCAGCAAAGGCTGAGGTGAAGCCCCTCAGTGCCAGTGAAGGTTTTCCATCAAAGCCAGGAAAGGTTTTCCATCAAAGCCAATGAAGGCTTTCCATCAAGCCAGGTGGGCCCCACTCCTGGAGGCTGAGCTGGACTGACTCCTGGTATGAGCTGCTACAGCCCCTTGGATGGTTTCTCGAGAAAAATTAAATATTTAATTCCTTTGAACTCTTAGAAGATCAGGAGGCTCAAATCTGCTCCAGCCCGGCCAAAACACGGTGGAACTCAAGGAATCCTGGGTTACATGGGCATGAATCAACGCTTAATTCGGGCATCAGCCAGGAGCAGGAGCCCACCTACAGCTCCACTGCTCCTTCTGGATTCCCAGAACACCCTCTCCCTGCTTCTTGAATGTCACAGTCCCCAGGATGACCCAGACAAATTCATCCACCAGTTCCTGGACACAGGATACCAGGATTATCTTTGAGCATTCCCGTTCTGCCAGTTACACACCCTGCCCTGAGTCCTGAACATCCCACGGGGTAGGCTTCCCCAGCTGGTGGGATTCACTCTGGCTCCCTCAATGCCTGTGGAGCTCACCCTGGTCTCCAAGGCAGCACATTGCCCGGGGCTGACAAAGGCATGAGTCATGGTGACGTGCTGGGGCTTGTGGAGCCCTCCCGGCATCCCCATCCCACAGATCCTGTTCTGCCCAGGGAACCAGCGGGCAGAGCCCGTGCGAGGTCGGTTTTGGTGCAGACAGCAAATCCCACCAGCCCTGTGGCTGCAACTTCCTCCCAAAACAAACCCCGAGGCAGACGGGAATGTCGCGTTGTGTCAACTCTCCTTCCAAGAGTTCTCCTTAAACTTCCCCAGGTCAAGGAGATTCTGCCAAAGCAGGGAGCCAGGTGACACTGGAGCAGGTCCATTCCCACAGCCCCTTCTGCCACATGCCCCATCCCAAGTATTTATGGGATCATGGAATGGTTTAGGTGAAAGGATCTCAACCATCATTCATTCCACCCCTGCCATGAGCAGGGAGCTCTGTGCCCCTGGTGTTGGTCTGGGAGCAGAAATGCAGAGTTTCCTTCACACCCAGGGCCTTCCACTCAAACTCTTTCCAGGTTTCCCCTGTGTGTGAAGGAATCCCCAGTTGCCATTAATTAAGGGAGGCTGATTACAGCCCAGGCCAATAAGAGCTCCCAGGGGAAGGCTCTGAGCCCTGGAGAGGCTCCAGCTGGAGCACTGGGAGCCCGGGCACTGCCAGCCCTGGGAAACACAGCAGGGACACTCCTGGGGTCCCCAAGGGGATGACAAACCCCAAATTAATGGCTTTGAGTTCCTCCCACTCCACAGAGCCACAAAACCACCAAACCACCAAACTGGAAGTTGCTCGGAACATTCAAAAATGTTTTGGATGAGCAGCTGGGGAGATGCTCTGATTTTCCCAACAAATTTGGGTCTTTCCACAGTTTAGAGAAAAACAAACCTGCTCATTGTGAGGATTTTGAACATATCCAGCCATTCCTGGGTTTAGTTCCCTGAAATATCCCTAAGGAGCAGCAAAATGATGATGATTTAGAAACATTAAAATATTTGGGCTAAATAAATACACAACAAACAAACCCCATGGGCTGGATGGGCTGGAGAGCATCCACATTCTCTGCCTCTCCAAGGTGGGCTCAGATCCATGAAACAAATTGCCTCAGGTGTGAGAGATGTGATAAAGGATGGATAATATTCTGGGGTTTGGGATAAACCTGGGTTTTTGGATAAACCTGGGTTTTCAAAGCAGCCATACTGGGACCAATTCCTTCCATTCCCTTCACCTGCTGGGACTAATAATCCTACAAAGACTCAGGTCCCAAAATGCATTTTAATACTTGCAAATCCTGCGCTGGGTGGAAACTTGAATGTCCCCCTTTCATCACATCGAAAAAATAATAATTTCCAAGAATCTTCCCAGCATTTGTGAACTCAATGAAAGATTCTTTGTTTGAGTTTCAAGCCGAGCTTGAACGGGGCTGAACCTCTTTGATGTGGTAAACAGCCCATGGGGGTTTTTTGGAGGGTTTTCATGCTAGCTCAAGTTCTGAGAACATCTGAATGGTAAACACGAGTTCTCCAATCGCCAGGGCCCGACGGGACCCGGTGACTCGGGGAATTCGCCAATGGAGCGGGAGGAAAGCAAACACTGTAATCGAGCTCACAAGACGCTCGTAAGTGCGATTATTTGCAGTGGATGGTTGGATAAAAGAACTCACTGGAGCAGGGAGGGAGAACAAAACAGCGCCGGGAGGTGACCGAACAGGTTTGAGAGGGGGAAAACTGCCGGGCGATGATGCACGGGCCAGAAATGCATTCCCCAAAGCCCGGCGGGTGAGTTCAGGTGCCGCTGTTTGCTTCCCACGCACCGCTCGGGAGGAGCCGCGAAGGGAAATCCGTTGTGGATCGGAGCGCCCCGCTATCCCCTCCTTCCCCAGTTTCCAAAAAGCAAAAATACCAACCCTGCCAGGGCTTCTCCCCCTCGTCCGAGTGGAGAGCAGGTTTCAGGGAGGAGGATGAGCACGGCACACCTGGGATCCGCGTCCCCTTCCCTGCTCCCCACCTTCCCGAGCCAAACTTCCTTCCCGCAGGCAGAACAATCAGCCTTTGTCCCACTGGGATAAAGCTGCGTAGCTCCGCCGCTCAAAGTTCGGCCGAGCAATTCCGTGGAGCTGTTCCATCCCGCTCCTCCTTCCATCCGGGAATTCGGGGGGTTGGATGCTCCAGAAAAGAAAATAACGGATATTGTGGATGAACCCCCTGAATTTCCCAGGGTTTGGCTCGCTGGTTTGATCCAAAGCCTCCTGCTGGCTCTGGAGCGATCAGCCACGGGACCAAGCCCCGGGTGGGCTGGGGACCCTCCCTGAGGCTCTTCCTGCAAAATCAGACAGATAAATGGATCCTTTTTGGGGATCCTCCTAATTCCCCGTGACCCTGCAGACACCTGCCAGGCATGATGCCCACTGACTTGCAAATCCACGGACTGGTCCCGAGCACACCGGGATCAGCTGATCCCAAAGCAAAACAGAGGGAAGGATCCCTCCCCTGGGATTCCTGACACAAGGCCCAGCCCCAGCAGCTCCCAAACCCATCCCTTGTACCCAGAGGGAACAGCTGAGTCCGTTCCTCTGTTCAGTTTAACTTTCCATCTCTCCCACCCTGTTCCTGCACACCCTGGAGCCTGCCCGTACTGTCAGCACCCTTTGGAAATCGATTTTGCACACTTTTGTGGAATTTCAGAACCCTTTTCCAAAGCCAGGAGGATCCTCAAGGGCAGAACATCCCAGACATCCGGGAGGAAATGCAGAGCACCACTTTACGTGCCCATGGGAGCACATTCCATGGAAGGAGCAGCTCGGGAAGGGGAAGGAGGGATGGACACAGAGGGGAAGGAGCAGGGACACCAGCCTGCTCTACTTCCACGGATGGAAAAGTGATCCTGGCAGGATGAGCTCAGCTCCCTGCCCAGCCAGGGCTGAAGGCTGCAGGAGCACCCGGACCCTCTGGAGCTGTGGGTGGT
This sequence comes from Malurus cyaneus samueli, assembly GCA_009741485.1. Lineage (NCBI taxonomy): Eukaryota > Metazoa > Chordata > Aves > Passeriformes > Maluridae > Malurus > Malurus cyaneus. Next base: position 338,081 of record CM019238.1, on the reverse strand, counting down.
GGCTCTGCCCGGTGCCAAACCCACCCGGTCCCCTCCCATTGTCCCACCCTGCAGGGACACCTCTGATGGCAGCACCACAGGATCAGGGCCTTCCCCAAACACGGGCACAGCCCTGGAAACGGGCACTGCCCTACGGGACCGGCACCTGTGGTGTCCCAATCCCTGGGACAAGCAGGACCAAGGGAAAGGACACAGAACTGTCACCCCTGAGCACCCTGGAGGGTCCTCAAACTGCAGAGATATGTCCAAGCTGAGTCACCCCTTTCCAAAAAGGGTGGGCAGGCTGGCACAGGTGGAATTCCCAGAGAAGCTGTGCTGCCCCTGGATCCCGGCAGTGTCCAGGCCAGGCTGGACATTGGGCTGGAGCAAGCCTGGGACAGTGGGAGTGTCCCTGCCATGGCAGGAGGGTGGCACTGGGTGGGATAAGTCTTTCCCACCCAAACCAATCTGGGGTTCCATGGTTCTGGCCCAGCCTCTCATTCCAGGTCTGCAGCAAAATTCCAAAGTCACCATGTCTCCTTTCTGCAGAAAAGCCAAATTATTCCCTTCCTGCAGCTCCTGAGAGCCCAGGGAGATGGAACCTCCCTTGGGAGCTGCACTGGCACTCCAACATCTTCCTGAAATAAAGGAATTTTATTTATGGAATTATATTTATTCCTTTTTCATAAAATGAAATCTTATTTATCAAGACTTTCCTGGACCCGACCAGGACCCATCACCTTGGTTCCTGCTGGGCTGTGCAAGGTGGTGGAGCACAAGGAGCCTGAAAACCCATCCCTGCTCCAAGGGACAGCCACCCATCCAGGACAAGGATGTGGCCAAAGGAGATGCAGGACATGGCACAGGGACAGGCAGGATTGAAGAGCTCCTGAAAGCTGGAACACTCCTAAAAATGTTGGATCCAGTCTCCTGTGATACAGAAGCAAAATCCCTCCAGGATAAGGTCATGGGAGCACCACAGCACCTCTTCCAGTCTGTTGGAAGGGCCTGGGAGATGCCATTCCTGGCACTGAGGATGTAAATGCCAGGAAAAGCTCTGGGAGCAGCTCTTCCCTGATCCCATCCGAGCACCTCCCCAATGCTGGAGAGGTTTCATTCCCCCTCAGCCCCGAGGGAGCCAAGGACAGGGTCAGGCAGTGCTAGGGGGGCAGGAATTGGCTCAGGAGACACAAAGGGAGCCCTTTGCTCCTGTTCCTCAGCCTGACCCCAAGGAAAACCCCTTTCCAAGCTCACCAGGATCTTCCTCTTTTCCCCACTGGAATTTCAGCCTCACTGGGAACTTGCCAGCCCCAGCACAACTGCCCTGGGCCCTGGCATGGGGAGGACGGGGTTAAACCAAGGGACAGGCTGGGGGTTTGTCTGTCCCTCTCCTCCCTCAGCAGCCCTGGAGTCCCCACACCGACTGGAATTGGCCGAAGGATTGCCTCTTCTTCTCCTGAAACATTCCCTGGATGTGCCTTGCAGCACTATTATTATACTATTATTATTACTATTATTATTACTATTATTATTACTTTATTATTACAATTATACTATTATATTATATTTATTATGTCATCATCAATTATTATTATTTTGTTTTGCTGTTATTATTCATTATTATTTATAATTATTTTTTATTTTTCATATTTTCCATATTATTATTATTGTTGTTGCTGTTTTGTTATTAGTTTTATTATTGTATATTATTTCCTATTTTTATTTTTATTATCATATTGTTGGTTTTGTTTTACTATTATTAGTTTTATATTTTTCTTTTTATTGTTATTTTTATTATGTATTCATATTAGTATTAGTATTTATTAGTATTAGTATTGATCTTCCCTCCAGCTTTTACCTCTGGAGATGTAATGAGGAAAACGCTTTTTCTGGCTGATTTCAACTCAAATCAGGAACGAAAACGCTTTCCTCTCACCAGCCCTTTTCCCTCCTCTTTTCCCTGTTGCTTTAACTCAGGGCCGGGTGGCCTTGGAAAAGCCAAGGAAAGGGAAAAAACGCTTGGAAACGCCACAAAGGATCTGTTTCCACTGACAGTAAAATACCAACAGCAAAGAATCCCGCCTGCAAAGCAATTTTAGGGGAATGTATGGCAGCAGGACTTTGAGATCGCAGGGACAATCTGCTCCCGCCTGTTCCCGAGCTGGAGCAGCGGGAAGGGCCTGGAGCTGACAGGTCACAGCCTCTGGCACCAGCCTTGTCAAACCGTGCCATAAAAACACTCCCGGAGCAAAGGCTTCCCAGCCCCGCAGCCTTCCAGCCCTTCCAGCCTCCCACAGCACCGCAGCCTCTGGAATCGGCTGGGAGAGCACGGCCAGGCCGTGGAAACCCCTCCCCGGGGGATGTGGGGTCTGGCCCGGGGCTCTCGGGGTGTCCCACCCATGGCGCTGCTCCCTGGGTGGGTTTGTGCTGCTGGGGCCAGGGGGATCCATGGGATCTGCTCAGCCCCACCCACTGTCCCAGATCCCAGAAAGGAGGGACACGGAGGGTCAGTGGCAGAGGGGTGACGCCTCCAACGCCATCCTCAGCTGCCACCACCCCGGAGCAAAGTCGGACCAAACTGGGAGGAGAGATCTCCTTTCCCTTGGAAGAGCAGCAGGGATGGGCAGGGGGTGACAGTGTCTCCAACCATGGGTGGCCCCATGAGGGGACAGGCGGTGGCTCCGCTGCCTCAGATGGAAAAGGGGGAAAGCCAAGCTCCCCCTCTCCCAGCTTGGTTTAGGAGGGATTCGGAGGGAGCTGAGAGCTTTTCTCACCCCGGAGGGAACAGGGGATAATCCCCAGCTTCCCAGGAGCCACCACCTGGCTGCGATCCCGGTAATCTCAAACCCGGCACCGAGGGGCAGGAACACCACAGGGAAGGAGGAACGGGCTGCACGGCCCCTGTCTGACCCCACAGCCATGGCTGACAGCCCCTGTGGGTGCTGGATCTCCAGGGAATCCAGATATGGACACCCAGCCCTCACCCTGGAGGGACAGGCCCAAAATGGCCCTGGAGCACTGGGCCGTGGGGACAAGGGAAGAGGCAGTGGACACACAGCCCCGGCCCTGCCCGGTGCCCCCAACCCGGAATGCCCACCCAGGAGGTCTCCAGAGGAGCAGCAGCCGGGATGGGATCCCTGCGGATCCCTGCGGACCCTGCGGATCCCTGGGGCCAGAGTGCTCCCGCCCCGATCAAAATGGCGCTGGGGCCGTGGGGCTCGGGTTAATCATTACCCCGGGCACCCCGCACCCCACGGAACGGGAAAAGGGGAAAGCGCGGCTCCAGGGTGGGGCTGGGCCTGCCTCGCCCTGCTGCCCACCGGGGAGAGCGGCTGGAAGCTCTCCATGCGGACACGGAGCCTCAGGCCCTTGGCTGGCTGGACAACAGCGCTCCGGCCACGGCCCGGGACAGGGTGGGCCTGCAGGAACACCCCAAGACTTATCCGGCCTTTCTCCAGGGGGAATGCGCCAGGGAATCTCAAGGAGCATTCCTTCCCTGCCGTGGCGGCAGAGAAATACACGAATTCAATAAAATGGAAAATAAACGTCAAATGTTTCCCCTCCAGCACTCACGGACGCAGCAACCCCACAGCCCATGGCCTTCCCAGCGGGAGAGCCCCTGGACACCCAGGATTGAACCCTGGAGTGGGAGCAAAGCCCACACAGACACCGGGGAGTTCTGAAGGCAGAAAGGAGGCAAAAAACCCCAACCAAACACCCGAGCAAACCAACACGCCCGGGAGAGAACCCGGCCCAGGGACGCAGGAGCTGGCAAAGCCACGAGTATCGCAGCAAAGAGGGGGAAACCAAGTGAATTGGCCCAAATGCGGAGGTTTTGGGAGGCTCTGCGCACCTGAGCGGGCAAAGCGCCCCTTCCCAACGCTTACCTGCGCCAGTGGGAGGGTGTTCCAGGGGCCGCGAGGGGGCTTTGATGTCCTCGAAGACCGGGGTCGTCTCGTGGGGGTCCCGGAATGGTGACAGGTTTGAGCGGCGCCAAGACGGCGGCGTCCACCAGCCCACCGCTCATCCCCCCGCACCCCAGGCGGGGACGGGGCCCGGCCCGAAAAACTGGGGAAAAAGGGGGGGAAAAACGAGGAGAAAGCAAGGAAGGGGAGGGGAAAGGGGAAAAAAACGGCCTGAGCGGCGGGCGAGTGCGGCGGTGGGAGGCCGGTGGCGGTCGGAAGGCTTTACCTGGCCGCGGGAGGAGGAAGCGCCGAGCTGAGCAGCGCGGGGTGCGGAGCCAATCAGACTCACAGCGGTGGCCCCGCCGCGGCCCCACACGCGCACACCCGCGCATAAAAGGGACACGGGGAGGGTGCCCGGGAGCTCCGGCAGCAGCCGCGATCACACACGGAGCTCGGGAGGCTCCGGCACCCCGGGATTCAATCCCAGCCCGCGGAGCGCAGCTCCACCGGGAAGCTCTGCGACTTCAGGATTCAATCCCAAAGCCAAGGTCTGTCACCAGCCGTGTTCCAACAGGGAGCTCAGGAAACCCCAGCACCACAGGGTTTAACCCCAATCCCAACCCCGAGCGGGTGACCGGGAGCTCTGCCACCAACCATGATCCCACATGGAGCTCAGGAAGCTCTGGCACCCCAGGACTCAAATCCCAACCCCGAGCTGGGAGCTCTGCCCCCAGCCATGTTCTACACAGAGTTCAGGAAGCTCTAGCACCCCAGAATTCAGGCACAACCCCAGCTCTGTCACCAGCTGTGCTAGGTACTCAGGAAACCCAGCACCCCAGGATTCATCCGATGCCAAGTTCCATCACCAACCATGTCGTAACAGGGAGTTTTAGGAAGCTCCACCCCCAAGAGTCAAATCCCAAACTCAAGCAGGTAGCAGGGGCTCTGCCAGCAGCGTGATCCCACACAATGCTCAGGGAGTCCAGGCACCCCAGGATTCAATCTCAGCCCCAGAGTCCTGCCAGGAGTCTCATCAGCCATAGGATCTGGGCAGCTCCAGCACCACAGGGATGAAGGGATCAGTCCCAACCTGAGCAACCCCCCAGCTGGGCCACTGTCCCCAAACTGAGTCCCCTGCCCTGAAACAAGGGAACAAGGAACAAAAAATTCTGTTTTTTTACAGCCAGGGGTACTTCCTAATGAGAAAATGCCAATTTTTCCATGAATGATTCAATTTCACACCAAAACTATTTTAAAGGGGAGATCCCTGCTTGCTCGCACTTCACATTCCCAGGAAAAAGGGAAGGAACAAGAAGTGAAAGGGACAAACTCGAAGGAAAAAAAAGGAGCAGCTAGAAAAGCACAGACAGGTAGGAGGACACGGCGCTTCCCAGCACGGTTCACACGCAGACACCCGGCAGCCAGCTTTGGGTTTCACTTTTGGAAGGGAAGGAGTGTAAAAATCCAGAGATACAAAGGAATAAAAATCAACTTTCTGGGAAAGAGCTGAAAAAAGAAGCCATTGTGCTCTGGATGATCCAGCCTGATTGTCCCCAGCCCCTCCCCAAGGGCTGCACTGTGCAGGCTCAGGACAAGCCTCTGCTCTCCTCCCTGTGCTCACCCCTGGTTTTGGGGCTCCCAAACCAGCCCCAGATTCCCATTTCCCTGTGTCTCCCAGCAGGATCCACACAGACGAGATGCTGCTGTCACCACCTTGGGGCATCCCAGCACGGTCCAGGGGACCCAAGGACCACAGAATAGGGGAAGAAGGGGGGCTAAGGCTGCTGGCCAAGGTATACCCCCTGGCCAAAGGGAAAGGGGCCAGAGTCCTTCCAGGAAGGGGATGCCTGTTCCCATGAGATTCCTGCTGTTCCTGTGGGTTTCCTGCTGTTCCCATGCAATTCCTGCTGCTCCAGGGGCTTCCCACAGCCACACAAGGCCTGTGACCACTCCAGCCAGAGCCACAGCAGAGTTGATGTCACACCTGCCAACCCCACACCAGGGACCCAAACCATCAGCTGGGGGTGCTGAGCACCCCAGAGAGCAGAGTTTGGGGAGCCCTCAGGAAAGCAAACACGGGAACGGCTCAGGCCTGCCAGCAGGGTTTGGTTTTGCAGGGAAGCTGCCTGCTGCTGGAGCTCTCTCCAGGCTCCCGGTGAGGCAAGGGATGGGGACATCTCACCGAGCCCTGCAGGACCAGATGGGGAAAGAAGGAAGTTCACAATGTTGGCACAGGGTGTCCAGAGAAGCTGTGGCTGCCCCTGGATCCCTGGCAGTGTCCAAGGCCAGGCTGGACATTGGGGCTGGGAGCAGCCTGGGACGTGGAGTGTCCCTGCTATAGAGGGGTGGCACTGGGCTTTAAGGAACTTTCAACCCAACCCAATCTATGATTCCACGATTCGGTGATAAATTAAACAATCCCAAAGAGTTCTCTTCCTCTCCATCCCAGCTGCAGCACTGGGTGAATCCCGTTCCTGGGCTCCTACCAGGCTGCTCTGCCCTGCAGGGATCAGTGCAGGATTTCCCAAGGCAGAGCAGCCTCTTCTTGCAGGGATTGCTCAAATCCAGGCACTGCCCTTATCTGCCCCGGGGGAACGGCCTTGAGCCCGTCTGTGTCTCCGGCCCTTTGCCCGGGGGGGCCCCCGCCGGTCCCGTTGTGTCCCCACGTGCCACCCGCGATGGCACAGCGATAACGGTGGCTCCCCGTGCCCCGGCCACCGGCGTGCTCCCCTCCCGACATCGCTCACGTTTTCCTCCCTCATGCCGTGCAGAATTCCCTTCGAAAAGCCGGCACCGAGGGCTGAAGGGGGTTTGGGAAGGGAGACGCTGTGCAGGAGGGAGGGAGGATCTGGAGCTGGAAGGGGGACCCAACCCGGGGACTGGAGCTTGGATGGGGTGGGGCTGCTGGGGGTTGGGGGTCCGTAGGGAGAGCTGGGGAGCAAACCCTGCTCCCTGATCCCTGATCCCAGCTCTGGGTGGGGATGGAGTGCTCCGGACCCATGGAATGGCGAAAAAGGACAGCCGGGTCCTCCTCCCACGAAGAAGCAGGAGGTGAAGCCCCGAGTCAGAGAGACTTGAGCTGAAAGGTGCCAAATTTTGAGGAAATCTGGATCAAGTGGAGAAGCAAACCTCGGCTCCCACCTCTCAAATTATCCTAGACACAGCCAGAGGCACCCCCAGCCTGTCCCCAGCATCCCCACTCAGCCCCACCCTGGGCTGGGTCCCAGGGACCTCAAGAGCCACCACTCAGGGTCCCATCCGTGCGGGCTCCACAAGCACAGCCCACCCAGGAGGTGGGGGCTGGGGAAGGGCCGGCCCTGGCTGGGGTCCCTGGCCCTGCTTTCGTCCTCGCAGCGGCGCTTCCCCACCCTGCTGCCACCCCATCCCCAGCCAGCCGCCCCACGCGGGGCCGGAGCACCCACCTCTCTCTGGGCCGTGGTGGACATCCCCGCTCCGCTCTGGCCGTGTCTCCCTGGGGCGAGGCCGGCCCGGGCGAGGCCGGGAGCTCTGCTTCGGCCGGGGGCTGCTCGGATCCCTCTGGGCAGGGCCACCCCCGCCCGCCCGTGCCCACGGCCGGCACAGCACAAAGCTCTGCAGAGCCGCCGGAGCAGCCCCGCGCCTCCCCCGCTCCCCCACCGAACCCAAACCACCTATATTTTTGTCTTTTCCTTTCTCCTCCTCGGGAGCTTTCCAGCCATCAAATGCTTCCCGGGAGCCCTTCAAAGGGAAAGCGGCCGCCCCATCCCATCCACTTGCTAAACCAGTCTGAGCAGTGCCGGGCGGGCGGGAGAGGCCCCGGCTCCCCCGACAGGGACGGGGACAAGGAACCGTCTGCAGGGACCTCGGGTGACCCCAGAGCCAGGGGATGGACAGGCACCGCCACCCCACTGCCCACCCCAGGGACACCGGTCAGCAGGAGCCCCGGCAGGCTGCAGACCCCCCTTCATTCTC